>VWPU01002405.1:0-13858 GCA_013398955.1 Callaeas wilsoni
CTTTCAAACCAGCACAATTGTGCACCTTGAGATCCTCTTCAATCCAGACAGTAGACTGAAGAATTCAACATCACAAATATTGTTGTGACAGTAGGTCATGGACAGAACCCTACTGCCAGGCCATGGGGCTGCACAAAAAAATTCTTTGAACTTAAAAATGCCCAGTTGCCTGAATCCTAGGTAAAATGCTCTCTAACGCAGCAACTGAGCATTTTGTACCGATAGTAGGCTTTAACAATTCTTGGATAAAAACCATAAGTAGGAACAAAAAAGGTCACATTTCTACATCATGGCTTATACATGGCTGTTAAGTCCTCATATAATAGGAATACACACATTCTTCTAGGAATCTGGAGACAGTAGCAAATGTTTCTTACTATTTACCTGGCAGATTATCAGGAGGAGATAGTAAGTTCCTGTGCTAACCACTTTTTTGACAAATAAAAGGACATTGTCCTACTTAGAGTTTAAATAAAGTTTCAGTTAAGTGTTTTGCTCTTTTCTGAGTAGTTCTGTGCACTTCTGTGCTGCCATCTTTGGCAGGTTATGCTTGAGCCAGTTTTTTTTTCTTTTTTGAGACATTCACTATTTCTATTTTTGAAAATAAAGTTGTGAAAACTATGTCAATGTCAAATACTGGGTAAAACCTGCCAGAAGTGACAGTATCAGAATGTGGTTTTACAAGCTTGTATAATTTTTGGGGGTGATAAAAACAAGAATAAAAATTCCTTTTGTGATATGTTTATTCTTTATAAAGATAGGTTTTCTTTGTTCAGCATAGATCCTTGAAGGACTTCAGCAATCCCAGTAGAAATCTGATTTTATTAGCATTTTAGAAGAAATACTTGTTGAAAAATCTTCAAAATTTGTTTGGAGAACTTTGGAACATAGCTTTACTTTACTAATTTACAGTAATGTCTGATCTTTTAAAATGAAATGATAATTGAGCCCAAATTGACTAAATGTTATGACAGGGATGGTCTCATGGTCATTTGCAAGCTGATGTCTGATGGTACTGTTAAAATACTTAACATATAGCTTTAAGTCATTTCTCCTTTGTAATATATGGATTGGTCCATGAATTTAATAATTCTGGTCCTAAGACCTGGATTTGACAATCAGAGGGTTTTGGTCTTTATCGTGATCAGTGCAACTACTGTTTCCATTTTCAGGAAAATGGAAGTTCAATTTACAGCAGAAGCAGGTTTCTTTACATTATTTTGTGCTGGCTTTCCCTAGTACCACTTCTGCAATTTCTGCTGACTCTGCCACCATGTTAAAGTGCAAGAGCAGCAAGCAGTCAAAATACCCTCAGTGTATGGGGATGAACTGAGGAAACCTTTACAGTCAAGCGGTTCTTCAGGATTGTATTTCTGTTACCTGTTCGTTAATTTATTTCCAAAATGCACCATATAAAAAACATCCTTACTATTTTCAAGGCATATTGAAAGTGACATCAACTCACTTAAAAATCTTAGTTGTGGGGAGAAGCAAGATATTTTGAACAGCTGAACTACCTCACTTTAAAATCCCAGCAATAGGAAATATTCTTATAAATTAATGCTTTGTCTTATCTCTGAATAATTTATGATGTTACTTGTGCCACTATCTGAATGGCTTACCGATCAGAATTATGCACCATTTTGAGTCCTGAGGAAGTGCTAGTGAGTTTTTGCAGCAATTCCCAGGCTGGCTGTGTCTAAATCTGGGCTTACACTTTTTAATGCCAGGCCCGGACCTAATTCTTCAATATCAGGGAGTATGTGTTGCAGACTTTTAATTAGAAAATAGGGAGGAGAGTTAAAAAGCTTGTGTTTCAAAGAAATGAAATGAAAATTGGATATCCATATCAAGGTAGCACTCTATTTGTAGTATGAATAGTCAAGAAATCTGAATGAGAAGAAATTGAGAATGCTCAGTTAGATCATAGCACAGAAATAAACAAATAGTCTGAACTGAATCAAACTTCAGATATTTAAACTAAAATGTAAAAATCTGTAAGAACAGTATATACATTACTGAAATGCTCTAAGATCATCGTGCTTCAAAACACACCACTGACTTACAGTCTTCTGGAAGATTTATTAAAAATGCATTTTTAAAAGAATAACTAAGATGACTATGGTATTTTTGAAAACTAACAAGAACCAAGAAGAAACCTTGCCTGACACAGGAGAACATATAGCAAACACTTCACAGAATCACAGAATATGCTGAGTTGGAAGCGACCCACAATGAACATCAAGTCCAACTCTTAGCCCTGCACAGGACACCCCAAGAGTCACACCCTGTGCCTGAGAGCATTGTCCAAACACTTCTTGAACCTTGTCAGGCTGGCGCTGTGACCACTTCCCTGGGGAGCCTCTTCCAGTGCCCAACCACCCTTTGGGTGAAGAATCTTTTATTAATATCCAACCTAAACCTCTCCTGACACAACTTCAGGTCATTCCTTTGCGTCCTGTCACTGATCCCCACAGGGAAGAGATCAGTGGCTGCCCCTCCTCATCCCCCCATGAGGAAGTTGTAACTGCAATGAGGTCTCCCCTCAGTCTCTCCTTCTCCAGGCTGAACAGACCAAGTGACCTCAGCTGCTCCTCATACGGCTTCCCCTCCAGNTGCCCTCCTTTGGACACTTGCTAAAAGCTTAATGTCTTTCTTGTACTGCAGTGACCAAAACTGCACACACAATTCAAGGTGAGGCTGCACCAGTGCAGAGCAGAGAGGAACAACCACCTCCTTTGACTGGCTTGACAGATTACATTTATTTAAATGATGGATAAACTAGAACATTACTACTTAGCTTCTCAAGTTACTGCTGAATCTTGTAACTTCAGAAATGAAAATAATTTGTGGTGATTTTCCTTTTGATTTACTCAAAAGCATGATTGTTACACTAGACACACAATTTTTCTAGGATTTCTGAAAACTGCTATAGAGAAACATTCTCACATCAACTATAAGAGCAAATAAAAGGAAATATAGAAACCACTCAAAAAAAAGCCAACAAAAAACCCCCAACAAAACAAAAAATCAAAAAGAATGCTAACCAATGGTAAATCTACATGTCAGGAAATAAATTTTCCTATAATCCCTCAAAAACAAGCACTTATAAATTTCATACAATCATATAATAATTTGGGTCGGAAGGGACCTTTGAAGGTTATCTAGTCCAAAACCATCCAATAAGCAGGGACATTTTTAACTAGACCAGTTTGCCTGGAGTCCCATTCAACCTGACCTTGAAGGTTTCCAGCCATAAGACATCCAACACCGCTCTGGGCACCTTGTTACAGTGTTTTACCACCCTCATTGTAAATATCTCTTCCTTGTATCTACTCTAAATCTATCATCTTTTGGTTTAAAACCAATACCCCTTGTCCTATCAGAACAGACCCTGCTAAAAAGTATGTCCTGAATTTTTTGAAAATTACATCCAAACTACTGCGAATTATTTTAGAGCAAATTAATTACTAGATTTCTTTATTCAGATTGTCCATTTCAAATTGTTAAATAAATTCACAATGCAATCCATAGCTCATAGCTACCAAATTGAGATTAGATCACATCACAAGGTAGGCATTTTCCTTGGTTAGAAAATGGAACCAGAAAGTACCACTTTTTGTATTTTAGGGGTCTCTATGTATTATTTACTATAGACTTCATCTACAAATAGAAACTTAATGCATTCTTCTACATATGGCATATCCTAATAAAGTCACTTTATCTACCTACTAAATCATTAAGTGTCTACCTGGAATTGAAGTGCATTTCAGAAAAAGAAAAGCTCAGAAAAATAATGATGGATGTTATTTCTTTTAATGTCATTTTCTTTTATCCATCACATGGGGAGAAGCTGTGGCCCTGTGGTCACCGAAATATATGCTCTACATATTCAAACTTTGCATGTTGAACTTGGCTCAAAAGACTAACCGACATGTAGAAAGATGACACATAGGGATGTCCAGACCCATTATCTTAAAGAAAAACAATGATAGCAAGAGTACTATGCATTTTTCTGATGGTTTCTAGGCCTTTTACAGATCTGGAATTATGAAACCTAACAATAACCTGAGAGATTGCATTACTATTTGTTTGTGGATCTGAGCTGAAAATGTGAGCTGTAAAAATGAAGAAGTATTTATAGTAAAAGGCAGAAGTACCTATAAATTAGGCATACAGCTTGTCAGTTTAAGGCACTTGGTGCTAAGAATGGGGCTCAAAAGCAGGCTAGATGCTCAGGCTCCCTTTACCAATTTATGGAGCTTTGCTATTCAAAGCACCATGTGGTGAATGGAAAGTGATGTAAAGATGACCAAAGGAAGTTTGGGAAGCCACCTTGGAGGTGGCTATGCCTCTTAGATCAAAGAGCTGAGTGCTGTGGAAAGTCATCTAGGAAAACAGAGAAGTGGATATGGTCAATGTGGTCTTCACCTTTTCTCTTCAGATGGTGAAAATTCAAACTTCTTTTGTTACCATGGAAAGACCAAACCATAAAAAGGCGGAAAATGTTTCCATTGGAGCTGTGCCACTGAGCAGAATGGAAGGAAAGATTCACGTGATTACTAAGACAGTAAAGAAGAGCCTGACACTGTAGTTGGAACAGTAGCTGGACTGGAGGGTGCTGAAACACTGGTCTTCCTATCCATCCTATGTTAGACAATTGCTGGAGGAAAATAAAAGGACTGAAATAGTTCACAGTACTGGAACAGGAGGCCAGGATTCCTTACTCCTAAGGAAATTCCCTGGCCAATACAACACAGACTGACCTGACAACAGTGGGTTGGGAGGGGTTTTCTGCATGTGGTTGTGTCCTGCTTTGTATATGCATTCATATTTTTTGAATCTGGCCCTAAGCAATTTTTTGATTCCAGAAAGCAATTTAACAGCAAAATGAATACATGTTTCCATTCCATGACCAGAACATGTAACTTCTGCAGAGCATTATTGCAAGGAATTTCACAAGCCTGAGGCTGATTCAGCAATTTGTGTGATGTACAAAGGTGCAAATGCTAGAGAATCTAGTTACCTCTCCTGGTGTAGAAAGGGTTTTTGACAGCGGAAAAAGAGTTGTTTTTTTCTGTTGTTGGCCACAATGGGTTGCGCACCCCAGTGTAAGGTGGGGAAACCCTGTAAGTACCCGGAAAAGAGTTCTTCTATCTGTATTCTAGATGTAGGTTTGGCTCAGCTCTGCTGGGGCTTATTTGCCACACACTGCTTGCATCTTATTATATTAATGAATCATATATATGCATCATGGGAGGAGTTTGGATCCTAGTGGAGGTATTGGCAAACATCCCACTGACTAAACAGCAGACTTAGTTGAACCCAGTTGAGACTAAGGACACTAATGGATGCCTGTAGGGTATTTCTCAGCAAAAATGGCCTGCCCTGCTGCTGGCAAGCTTCTGAAACAAGACAACCATCAGCTGTCCCATCAACTCTTTAAGTCCTTCAGGTAATGCATTTAACTTGAAATAGAAATGAACTGTTACTTTTATTTTTCAGATAAAGCTAAAATGATACTTCTAGAAAAGTGAGAATAAATGTTCTTTTTTTAAAGCAAAGAACAAAACCAACCAGTCAGTTTTCTGAATGCAATCTGTGTGATTAATGTGTCTCGAAATACAGACATTTCTATAAAATATTAATCACTTCACTTCTGGACTGTATTAAATTCCATTTAGCAAATTTGAAATTCCTTACATATATTTTATGAGCAAATAATATTTATTAAAATTTTTCATCCTGTAAACCTTTTCTTGCATAATTTTACCCTTTTTTAAAAAAAATCTGATTTGTTTGCCAGGCAAAACAGAAGTCCAAGGAGAATCCTAGGAGAAGAGATGACTTTTGTGAGCAGGAATCCAAAGAATGTACTTATTTCTCCTTATAGCTATAGTGCACAAAATTTCAGACATGTGACTATTGAAGAGTAACTGATTTTCTAAAAAACATTTTGCTTTTTTAACAGGATACAATCATCATGGCTTCTCTAATTTAAATTATTTATATAGGCAAGCCTATATTAAAGTTATGAATACAGTTTAAATACTTGATGTATCTCATAGTACCAAGAATGACCGAAATGCGTTTAATTTTCTGTTTTACTAAAAAGAAAAATTCCCCTAATTGCAAAAGTAATGTGGTGCCATATTGTTTGATGTAATAAGGTGTATAGTTCACAAATAAATCTATCACTTAGCATGATTATTTTCCTTTCAGTCTTTTTAAGACAAAACTTGGTGAAGAAGAATCAGATTATGAGAAAACAAAATGGCAATAACGATATCTAATGTTTAATAAACACCGTATTTTCTCTTATCCACTTGTTCAGAGATAGAGAGGAGTGCCACACCTCTTTCATGTGCACAACAGATTCACTGTCAGACAAGGAAGAAGTTGGCAGGCTCATGAATACGCTAAAGGAGGAGAGCAGCTGTTTAGCAACAAAACCTTCCTAGCAGAGCCTTTCAGCCAGTTGCTGGACCATTTGACGTGGTGCTTGTGGGAGCGTGCGCACGCGTATGCAACAGGAAAGGCAGGAAAGCAGGAAAAAGCTTACATTGGAAGCACAGATTGTCATGTTAGTTAGGTAAATACGCAACTTTTATAAGTGATAAGTATTTTAAGATTTTGCATATGAAAGAACCACTTTCATGCTTTTCAGACACCAAATGAGAAAAATGTCTGTGTTGTTGTTTATTGAGACAGTTCCCATAAATGTATATGCACTTAAGTGGTTTCTACTCTGTAGAGTAGCTCTCTTGACTGCAGCGTGTAAAATCTACAGATGGAGAATGGGAAGAATAAGCCTGTTATCCTGAATTGATACCAAAAAAGGGCAAAAGGAGAGAACTGCATATCTATTCAAGGCAATTATCATCTATTATGAAGACATTGCTGTTCTGCATTCTTTACATAGGCTAAAGAGCTACATACACTTTTGGTGAAAAAATAGAGCACATGTGCAGGAACAACAGGTCTCTAGAGGATATATTCCATAGTTGTATTTCTTTACTGTTGTCCAGGACACCAAAGCAAATTCTTCACACTAAGGACTTAAATCCACAGGTTTTGCATTTTTTTTCTTTGAAATTTGGGCAGAAATTACCTTAAAAAAGAGATGTGTACACCATAATGTCAAAATTTCTATTACATGAATAAATTTTGATTTGCATTTAAATGCGTTCATATGAATCCATTAACTCATCTTACATTGACAACAAAAGATCATTTTCCTGTTTATTGTAGGTGGATAATAACTCAGGCTTTTATTTGGCAACACCTTTTAAGACATGTTTGCTCAACTGACTATTTTCATGCATATGTGTTTTAATGTAGGATGTGATGTATTTGTCATAGGCATATAGAACCCATTTCAGAGTCATAGCTTAGAATTCAAGTTTTAGAAGTAAATGTTTACTGTTTTATTAACTTATTATGAGCTCAGTCTGAACTCTCCTAATGTAGTATCACCTGACCAAATACTGGATTCATAACACCGGGCAAAAGAGTATAGATCTGTATCTATTGAAGGCAGTTAGCACCTATAAGGAAAATAATGGCAGTTCTGTGTTCTTCACACTGAAAAAAAAAATAGAAGAGCTACATACAATTTTGGTGAAAAACCAGAACACATACGCACAAACAGTAGATTTCCAGAAGAGGTATTTGTTTGCCTTTGCCCAGGATCCTGATACATATACAAAAGAAAAGCCTATTCTGTCTCTCCAGCCTTTAAGGCAAGATTCAGCTGCTCTTTCCAGCATACTTTCTTCCTAGCTCTCCCTTTACATGTGGGGAGGGAAGACACAAGTTCATACAGTCCTATAATTGTAATTTGTCTTGGAACTATTGCAGCTTGGTAGTTGGTGAATATTCTTTCTGTGTATTAGATTAGCTATTTAAGATAATTTCTATATAAGTAAAATACCTTTACAAGGATACTTGCAATAGTAGAAGTCAGTATGATCAATGGTGTGATCACTTTGTAATTGTAATCTGTTGCTAAAATGAATGTTTTCCCTGCTCCTTCCCTTGGCATTTGTTGCCTTTAAATGTCCTCCAATGTTTGCAATTTGGAGGAATGTTCTCTTCTTGTGATGTTAAAAAAAAATACAGTCTCTGACAACATTTTATTAGAGAAGGAAAGGTGCTTGCCCTATAAGAAAGACTGCTTTAAAACACAATGCTTAGTACTGTTTCTTTAGAAACGTAATATTTTAGCATATTTTTCTCGTAACATCTAAACTGTTACTGTCTGACAGTACAATAACTTGGTTATTGAAATCACCTTGTTATGTTCAGAATTTGACCAGAAATATTGTAGTCAAATGAAGCAATGTATTATTCATGCTTAGTTAGGTCAGCTGAACACATTTCAGCCTCACCGTGTTTGCAATCATCTTGACTAGTGTCATAATATTTTCCATCACCTCTCCTGAGGCACATTTAGCACCTTTTTTTCCCCCTTTTTTAGAAAAAGAAATTCTCAATTATAGCTGTAAAGCAAACAGGCAACTGAAATCCACCCATTTCCTAAAGCTCTATTATCCCTGAGGCATCTGAAACAAAAACATATCAATACTAATTACTTAGCAGAAAGCAATCAAGAAAAGCTTCTCACTCTCAAATCTCTCTTCTCCCTCTACTCCTATAACCAATGTGCCTCTAAACAGAAAAGCCTGAGCTGTCTGAAAGCACACAGGGAGACACGGTGATAGCAAAAGAAAGCCTTCTTTATGACCTTGACCCCACGAGTCTTTTCTGGTATCTTCTCCTCACAGCCCTCTCCTGGTTCACCTGTGATAAGTGTAATCTCGTCTCAGCAGCTCCCAGTGCTTCAACTCACTGATTTCAACAAGCAAGCAAGCAACAGAAGAGGTGTTGTTCATACAAATCTATCCTTTCCCTTCATCAGACTGATGCCTGTACCGAAATGAGGTATCATCAGTAAGTCCGTAAGCACCGGCATCCTCGCCTGCACGGCACTGGCAGCCAGGCTCTCAGCAGTATCCTCTGGTGGCTGGAGAGAACGCTGGGGCGGGCCTGTCGGGAGGCTCCGGCAAAGGGGCAGGGTGCTGCAGGTGGCCGGTGCTCTGCTGGGACCACGGCTTCTGTAAGGTTTGGTCCTTCTTCTGAAGGAGCAGCCAGGGGCTTGGGACAGGAGTTAAAAGTGGCTCATTGTAAGTAAAATAACAAACTGAAACAATCCTCTATTTCCTTCTCTATGTTCTCTATGTTGAGCCAGGCAATCACTCCTCAGTGTTTAGGTTTCATTAGTACATACATACATATATATATATGTATGCATATGTAAGTATGTAATATATATATCTATTCTGAAAAGCTTTTTTTTTCTTTCTTTTTCTGAACTAAGAGATACATGTAAGGTGCCTGGCTAATTTTGTTTTCCAGTTAATTTTTAGAAGAAGAGTTACGGATTCCATATTTTTTCTCAGTCTCTCTCTCATGCTCTGTTAGATCTTTCTGCACTCATTTGAGATTTTCCAGCCCCTGGGAGTCATGGGGTTCATACCAGCAGAGTGCAACATAGCAAGGCTTAGGAAAAGGCAGGCCTTCATAGTGCAAAATGCTGAATGTGTGAATTATGTGAATGCTGGATTTTGCATAAGCCAGGTTCATTGCAATCACTGATCATAGTCTTGATGTTTCCTTTGAAATGGTAGATGATCCAAATTAATCAAAAATGGCGATCAATGTAGTATTTAATTTAAAAAATGACTAAAATATTTGTTTAAAAAATCACAACCCCAAAACCTGAATCCCCAAACTAGAACAAGGGTGGAACAGGAGAAGGGCAAAGAAAGGTGAGTTTTTTACCTGCTCTTTGTTTTGTCAGGTGTACTGATGATCAGAAAACGAGAAATGCTGGTAAGCTTTCCCCTCAGTGCCATGGAATTATGCAGTGATGTAGGTTTCTTAATAAGCAAATGCATTTATCTAAATGATTCCTATTAGAGACCAAACAGGCTCTCCTTAATAATTTGATATGACAGTGTGAGTATTTATGCTTCTATTTTGTCCTCTCTTCCTGTATACAAATGTTTTTACATGGAGCGCAATGAATTAACATGAGCATAAACAGTAGAGCAATTTCTCAGTGTGTGAAGATTTTCTCACAAAGAAGGTGCTGTAACATTGATTCTTAAACTTTATGCAAAACAATGCTTTTCCCTTGAAGTGAGACAGACCTGGCAGTTCTCCTGTTTAATGAGGGATGTTGAGGAAAAGGTCTTAAAAGTAGGTTGTAGTAAAAGAATATGTGCAGATTTCATGTTCTGCAACCAACAACAGCACATTGATTTTTGGTTCAGTGCACTGGTAAGATTGCTTGTTTTGCACTTCCAAGTGCTGCAATGAAAGCAGTGATGGAGGAGTGAGGGCAATTAAGAAAATGCTGTACCCATGAGAAGTATGTGCATTGTTCATCCTATTTGTGGTTTGAAATCCGCCAATTCCAGAAGCATGAGGAGATATGCACTTGCCTCTCATCTGGCTTCAGATCACCAGAATCAGAGGAAATTGATGTGCAGGCTACTAGATATATACCAAGTGCTTACTTTATTTGTGTTTATAATCACCCCTTGAAGTATGAGGATATTTCTAAGGGGAAATCTGCTACAGGGAAAGGCTTAAGTAACAATAGTCGTTATAAATAACAAATGTTGCAAATCATTAATGACTTTCTTCCGAGTTTCTCAAGGTTTACTAAAACGTTTCTTTGAAGTGCCTTTCTGTATAATTTACAAAACACTAACCTACCTAAATTATTAATAGATTTCAATTATTATAGTCTATTCTTATGCCTTCTCTGAGTTACTGTGCTCCCTGTATTCTACTCATTGAAAAGGCTTTTTGAAAGATTTCTTCTGACAAATATTCACAAATATTTCTGAACAATTTTAATAACGTTTTATATTAAAATACCTTGATGGAGTTGCTTTCATTTATCTTACTACTTCATTAGTGACATAAAATCTTTAAGTAGCCCTAGAAATCTAAATATTATGCTCTCATAACAACATAAAACTACCTGTTTTCTCATGGATTTGCAATTTTCTCATCACTTTCCCTTTGAAACTTTATAAACCTTGCATGTCTTTTTAATATGCATCTGAAATGGTCCATGTGTATATCTCTACCCAATAGTTAACATTAAACTGCAAAGTTATAAATTTCATAGAGTCTACGAAAAACACCGCATCACTAATCTGCTTAGAACCCTGCTTGTTGGTTCATTGGACATAATTATTAACTTTTTGTAGCCTTATGCAAAATCAAGGGGTTTAATAAGCTCTGCAATACAGTAGCAAGATGCCTACTGCAGTCTGACAGAATTTTTTGCATGCTTCCTGGAAGGCCACAAGCAAAGCGAGTTTCTGCACACCAGTTTCCTCTGATTCTGGTGATCTGATGTGAGGAAATCTATATGAAAATCAATTTCTGGCTTTACAGTCTTCCTGTGTTATATTAATTTTTGGAGGACTACTTAGGATCAGAGGAAGAAGAATGAGCTGATCTAATTCTGCCTGAAAACCTGTTTTTTTCTTTCAACAAGGAGTGCTTTTAGAGCTGATGGTGTGTCTTACCAGGGTAACATCACGGGGAACTACTGGTGCCTGGTGCCTTTTGTCTGGCTGCTGTGCATCCCTGTGAAGAGGTTCCCTCCACACTCCCTGCAGCCAATGGCCCTGCCAGCTGTTTCCAACTGAGGCACTCCTTGCTGGCCTTGCACCCTTCAGGGTTGAGCTTGCTGGGAAAAGCTTCCTGCTATTCCCAAGTCTATTCGCCCTGCTAAGTTTGTTTTTTTTTTTTTTAAACTAAGATCAGGATCAAAGTAATTTATACAATCAATTCCTACCTGAGAGGTCTCTTACATGATGGAGCTTTATGAAAATTCTCCAATATTAACTGTTTATGGTAATTAACACCTAAGCAGAGTTTCCGAAGGATACAGATGTCCTTTAAATTTGTGTTAAGCTAAGAAATCTCAAAAGATTTTTTTGTCATATGAATATAAGCTTTTGAATCTGGTAATGTGAAATGGGACTTTAATACTCCAAGGTATGTATTTTCAACATCCTCCTCCCCCTTAAAAAACTCAAAATCACATAAGTCAAATTAAAATTAAGTTCTGGTTTTATGCTTGTTTAGCTTGCCTTTTTGTCCTTTCTGTATTTTTTTTTTTAAACCAGGATGTGACTGCAAAAACTCTTGAGCAAATGCTGCCATTACAATGTCAAATAATTTTACATTTCTTCAATGTGGACCTACCTAAGATGAATATTTCTACAAATATTCTCATGTAAGGCAGTGTCCTCCCTAGGCTATTCAGTCAAATTTAACACAAAAAGGTTTAGCTAGTTAGAATTTTCTCAAAAATTCAGGTTTACAGGCAATGTGTATTTAGAAAAGATCTGATGTTGTAAATTTTTTAATTTCCTAATTTTCAGATGTAAAACTTTAAGATGTGCATACAGTATGTAAAATTGCACAGAATGAACCATATTGTTATTAAATATTATGATTACAAATGTAACAGTCAAAACTTGGACTGTGCCAAGAATGAGGTTGCTAGTAAAATATTAATTTAGTCCTTTGTATGCATACATATAAAAGACCTTTAGTGATAAATGATGCACAGAATATGCATTTCTGTGTGCAGAGAAATAAGGTGTATGTGCATGATGACCACAATGTCCTGTTCCCTGTGCTGGACAGAATAGATTAGCACCTACTTACTAGCTCTTTTACACGTGCCATGCCTCACCTGCCACTGCCTGAGGAAACCCAACTCCAGAGGCAGGAGCACGAAGCTCCTCAACCCCACACCTGTGGGGTTGGGGTTTACGTACAACCCTGGAGGGCTCTGAGAGTGGGAGGGGGATTTCACCTCCTGCAAGCCTTGTGGGGACCCTCCGAGTGCCTGTGCTGCCTTGGGTTGCTTACCCTGACTGCCAGGCTGCCCAGTGCCTGCTATGCCCTGCGAAGGAAGGTCCTACAATGACTCCCAAGCAGCCCAGTGCCTGCTATGCCCTGCAAAGGAAGGTCCTACAGAGACTCCCAAGCTGACCAGTGCCTGCTATGCCCTGCGAAGGAAGGTCCTACAGTGACTCCCAGGCTGCCCAGTGCCTGGTATGCCCTGCAAAGGAAGGTCCTACAGAGACTCCCAAGCTGTCCAGTGCCTGGTGTGCCCTGCGAAGGAAGGTCCTACAGAGACTCCCAGGCTGTCCAGTGCCTGCTATGCCCTGCGAAGGAAGGTCCTACAGAGACTCCCAGGCTGTCCAGTGCCTGCTATGCCCTGCGAAGGAAGGTGCTACAGTGACTGTCCCACAAAGGTGGGCGTCACACCTGCCGGCTGCGGGCGGCTCCACTGCAGTGCTCTTCCTCTTTTTAATGATTAACAAAAGAAAGAAGTGCTGTGTTACACCGGCTAAACCTGGGAAATGTTGTGAAAAGTTACAGGCGGCCGGGCAGGAGAGGAGCTGGGGTCACAGGGCTGACCAAAGCAGCATTTTGGCATCTTTTATTCCATCCCAGTCAACCGCCAATTTCCTCCCTTGGAGGCATCGCTGCTGGCTGTAGGCTCATGGCAGGCCCCAGCTTAGGCTGGCCCCCACCCGGCAGAGCCGGTGGCCCGGGATCAAGCCCGTGGAGCCATTGCCACGCTGGAGCGCGGCGGCGTCCCGGCCTGCGCCGCTGCCCGAGGCGGGACTCGAACCCCTGTCCCTAGTGCTCCCGGCTCCCCGCGCTACCCGTGCGGCCACCAGGGCACGAGCGGGAGCGCGCCGCGCGCGCCCCCGCAGCGGCCTGGGAGGAGGGGGGAGGCGGGGCG
>VWPU01002406.1:373-29375 GCA_013398955.1 Callaeas wilsoni
CCCCCCCCCTCCCTCCCCTCCCCTTCCCCTCCCTTCCCTTCTCCCCCCTCCCCTCCCCTTCCCTTCCCTTCCCTTCCCTTCCCTTCCCTTCCCTTCCCTTCCCTTCCCTTCCCTCACACACAGATTCCCAGCACAGCCGGGCTCCATGCGGGCTCTGTTTCCCACCGTATTTCCCCATGCGTGGACTGGGACAGCCTGGGCTCTCCAGTTAGTAATTCACTGATTGGAAAATGTTCCAGGGCAGGGGCTGAGGACGGAGAGGCAGGAGCAGGGAGCCAAGGGGAGGGGGAGCCAGGAGGGATGAGATGGGAGTTCTCAAACTGCGAGCCCTAATACCAAGCATGTGGCCATATATTATTTTAATAAAGCCAGCACATCCTGCGCTCACGACAGCTGCTGTTCCCTTTCTCTCATCCTGTGAATCTCATTTATTCCTCATTAGCAAAATCACCTGTTTGTCAAATAGGGACAGAGCTGTAAGACATTAAATTGTGCGAGGGCTGCCGGGGGCCTGCGGAGCGCGGGGAAGAGCGGGAGGAGGAGATCCTGTGCACAGATTGAAGCCAGGACTGCACGAAGATCTCTTGAAGGTTGAGATGGAAACGAGGATTTGGGGAAGTGGATTATCCAGCAGCTTCAAGCACTCTCATTTTCTTTTCCCTCTGCCTGTTCTCAGCATCCTGGGGAATGACGCTGTGCCCAGCACCCGTGTGCAGGGGGGTTCAGGTGCACCCACTCCCTGCTCACCCATCACCTCCTGAGCAGCAAACAATTTAAATCCATGGTCACCCACCAGCAAACAATTTTCCCTTTCGGAGGAGGTCAGGTACAAAATTTCTGATTCACCATTATTGGTTTGGGTTTTCTCTAAATTGAGCAAAGGTGTTGGTGGGACCGACCTGTTCTCTCCGAGAACCAAGGTTTTGATGAATCAGGATTTTGCACTAACATTATGAAAAAAGTCCCTGGACTGCACTAAATTAAGTGCCTGTCTCCCCCCCAGCCTGGCAATGGAGCCTTTTTCTGCTGGTTTTGCAGCTTACTCGCTGCTTTTCCTAATGCCAGCCCCAGCTTTTCGCTTTATCAGTTGAGTGACATGAGGAGAAACAGCTGGCTGCAAACCAAGCTTTCTGGTTTGCTGAAATTCTCCCTGTTTTGGGGAGATTTGGAGGTTTTGGTTCGAATTGGATCCCACCCAACCATGTGTGTGGGAAAGATACAGGGAGAAACTTGGGGAGAGCAGGGAGATCTCAGATCCCAGCCCTCCTGCATGGTTTGGGTGTTCCTGGTGCCTCCTTGCCAAATGCCAGGGGGAAAGACCCAGGCGGCAGCTCCCGTGACTCCAGCCTCTTCAGGAAATCCTGAAACTCCACATTTTTCCCAGAAGTCTCTGTTGCAGTTTGGAAAACTCCAGCTGGCGTGGGAGGGTTTGATCCCAGCACTGACACGGAGTTCAGGGATGGCCGTGGGAAGCTGTGACCTGCTCTGCAGCCAAGGGCTGTCCAGGGGGACATTGCTAACTCCAGTCCTGTGTCCCCAGGTGAGGTGGGCCAGTCTGGGATCTGCAACGGGAATCACCAGCTCTCAGGAAGGCCCTTTTTAAACTTGAGGGGAAATAAGGATTAGGAGGTGAAGGAAAGGACATTGTCTGAGCACCATTTTTCATCTTTTTTTGTGTACTTCTCTCTTTGCTCCTCTTCCTTTATTTTTTTTCTCTTGTTCTGACCATCCCTCCATCCTCTTATCATCATCATCATCATCATCATCATCATCAATTTTTTCTCACATTTCCCTTCCCCAGCACACTTTCCTCTACTTCCTCCCCATTTTCCACCCCTTTCCCCATCCAGCTCCTCTCCCCACCTCTCCATCTTCCCCCCACTGTTGAACCCTTCCTCTCGTCCCTCTGCACCTCTCCCCACCTCTATCTCACAACCCGTTTCCATCTTGGGGGACACATGTGGGGACATCCAATGTCCCAGCCTGGTGGCCCACAAGCCCTGGAGCCTCAAGCCCAGCTCACTCCGTATCTCAGTCCTTTGGGGGACACTTTGTGGCCCACCTCCAGGCTGCCTGCAGGACTGGGGTGACAATAATGGCCCTCTCCCAGCTTCCAGCTGCCTTTAATGCACCTGCCTGGCTCCTCTCCCCATTGCAGAGCAGGAGAGGCAGAACCTGCCCGTGCAGGAGCCAGGAATCCGGAGGTGGATGCGCTGCCTCGTGTCCGGAGGGATCACCCCATAACTCCTCATCCCCTCCAGCCACCTTGCCCCGGGTGCCAGCGATGTCCCCGCTCTGCAGAGCAGCCCCGTGTCCCCCTTCCCCACCCGCGTGGCGATGCCACCGTGTCCCCCCCGCCCTCGTCCCCCCCCTTCCCTCCTCTCTCTCTCTGAAAGTCATCAGGCCTAGCGAGGTCTTCTCCCACTTATGCAGCTCATGAATATTTAACAGCATCTGCTCTGGAGGCGATAAAGCCTACCAATCCTTGACAAATATGGCCTAATCTTTTCAATTTCGGGGTGCAAATATTCCTTCAGAGTCCTGTTTGTCACCTAGATTAATGACTCTGGCTCCCATAAGCCTTTGGTGCTAATTCAAGTGGTGGCTGCGCGGCCGGCGCATGGCGAGGGATGCTGGGACACATCTGAAGGAGAGATTACTCACTCGAGGGCCCTTCGCTGCAGGGTTTTGTCCCTCCGGTGGCAGTGGGGACCAGGAGGGGGGTCGGGGTGTTTGTTTGTTTGTTCCTCTTCGCAGCTCCTGAATATCCATCCTGGATCCCGTGCGGGCGAGGGGGGATGCTGCAGTGAGGAGGGGGGATGGCTCCCCCAACTCCGGCTGCTTTTCCCGCATGGATGGGGTGTGGCAGGAGACACGGGCTCCCCTCCAGTCCTGGCCCCTCACTTTTTGAGACCTGCTGCAAACAGCGGCTACCAGGCCACCCAGCTGGCTCCAGGACTCCGCTCCGAGTTAAGCTCCACCCCAGGGAGCGGAGGCTGAAACCTGGGATACAGCAGCCACGGGAGAGGGAAGTCTTTCTCCAGCCCCTTCCAGGACCCCAGCTCACATCCCAGTGCCTGCCCAGGGGAGACGTGGGGTGTGGGGCTGGACAATGCTCAGCTCTCGGACACGGTCCGTAGGTTTTGGCCGGGATCTGGCCGGCGCTGGAGCGATGAGAGCCGCAGCAATGCCCGGGCCAACACCTAGCAGAAGCCCGGGCACCTCCGGGCACGCGAGACCGGCTGCTGCTGGTCATTTATTCCCTGATCAAGAGAGAAAAGTACAGAGGGGAGCGAGCAGCGCCGGGCGGGAGGGGCTGGAAATCAATGCCGGGGCTGATCGGTGCTATTGACAACTTCGCTGAGGCGCTGGTGGCTCCCGTTCCCCGTCCCCTGCCCGCAGGGGCTGTCCCCGTCACCGGGGCCGCTGCAGCGACGCGCCCAGCCCGGCTCAGCGCAGCTGAGCGTCAGCAAAGGCATCCGTGGAGGCCAGAAATCGAAGATTCGTTATTATCCAGCAGCGGAACAATGGCCTGGCTGGGGGTATCCATCACCACGCCGGCCCTCGGGGGTGGGAATATGTTGAGGCTGCAGATTATTTATTTATGCTGGGGAGGTGGGAGATGCTGGTGGCACAGAGGAAGGAGTTTTCTCCTCTGTGCTCGACCCAGATTTGTCCAAAGGTTCTGGGGCTGCCTGGGAGTGACGCCCTGACTGACGGCAGATCCGGGTCCTGGGGTTTGGAGCATCCTTCAGGTGAGGAGTGGAAAGGAATGTTGAGATCTACTGGAAGTTTGTGGGTGAAATTCCCAGCACCATCCATTTGTGTTGCAAGGAAGCTCCTTGGGATGCAAGACTTTTGGAAAGAAGGTCCAGAGAAACCTCAGCTCCTCTTGATGCAAAATCGTTTATTAAGTTCTTTCTAATGGAAGTATCTAAGAAGGTCCAGTGTGGAGGGTGTGAACCCTTTAAGGTTCTCATAAATATCAGTTTTTTGGCTCTGAATAAGAAGTGTTGGTAAGGGTAGGACAGTCCTAAACTGACGGCTCAGCTCTGCACCAGGGAGCTGATGTTCCCCTGAAAAATGACCTGACTTGAGTGGAGGAATGAAGAGATGAAGAGATTGAACCAAAAACCTTTGTCCTGTGGTGGCAGCAATCCTGGGTGTACACAGGAAAACGATCCTGAATAAAATGTCCTTGCTGCCGCCAGATGGGAAAACTTCCACCTGATACAGGGAGCTGCAGAACACGGTGAATATTTACAGCTCGCGAGCAGGAAGGCTTTATTTTTAGTTTTGTTTTACATTTCTGTAGCAGAAAATGCTTCCTCAGCCAGAGGAAAATACAATTGTGGATAAAATGAAAGTGTGAAAACATCCTTTTTTTTTTCTTTTTTTTTTTTTTTTTTTTTGGTAAGCAATAACGCTGCTTTTTAAAGCAGAAAAATGCTACTTTTCACCAGTTAGAAGCAGAAGGAAAACTTCTGAACAAAGCAAAAGAAAATTTCTGGGTTTGTTTCCACCTCAGAATACTTTGGGAGAAAAAAAACCTGCAAGCCTGGTTTCCCAACTCAGCTCCTCATTTGGGCTTTGCAGCCGATGGTCACGGCAGTTCTTGTGTTTCCTTCTCTGATCCCTGACCTGTACCGATGGATGCTCCATGCTGGGAATTCGGGGCAGCGTTTGCAGCCCCAGATGGTGGGGGATGAGCTCCCCGGACCCCCCGAGTGCCCACCCCGAGGGCCGAGTGCTGCCGGGAGGGAGGCGCAGCCACCCCGGGTCCCAGCACAGCCAAACCCCAGGGACTCGATGGGGGTTGGGATTGAACTGGGAGGGATGGGGAGCCAACACAGCCAGCACCAGCAGCTCCAAGGAAAGATGAAAAGACCGACTCAGCAGAATAAAATCCCGCTGCAATGCAAGGGGATGGTCCAAGCAGTGCTTCCTCCACCTCATCCCTTTCCCTAACCCCATCACCCGCCCTTGTCCTTGGGGAAAAACCAAAAGCACCACGGCACCCTCTGGAATGTCCCCGGCCCGCTCCGCTGCCGTGGTTCCTGTGCAGAGAGCTGGGACCCGCGCTGCTGGGAGGGGGCACTGACGGGCACCACCCAGCCCTTCCTGGGCTCTGCCCCGTGCCCGGTGTGGGGACCGGGACACCGGGGTGCTGGGGACCATCCCACAGCCGCCTGTGCTGGCATGTCCGTGCTGCTTCCCGCTGCTCCCTGCCCCCTCTCTTTCTCTTTTTTCCCCGCTGAACAGTCTCCAAACGCCTTTGTAATACCGCAGCATCGTTAGGGCCCTCCTGAAACCAGGGCGGGGCGGGGGAGAGAGCGGCTCATTAGCCGGCCGCTTTGAAGTGGGCTCTGTTTGGGGTTCATTTGTATGCCGGCAGAAGGGAAACCTCTGTGTTTCAAGGATGTTTTTCTGGAGGGGCTTCCTGGAAACATAACAAACATGACCCCGAGGAGCGCTGCCCCAGCCCACAGAGGCGGGCGGGAGATGAAACGGGGCCGTGCTCGGCACGGCACAAAGGCAGCCCCGCTGCCGGCAGCAGCGCGGCCAAGTTCCCTTGGAGAGCACCGAAAGCTGGCACGGAGCGAGTTTATTCGTTGCACAAGCCGTCTCTGTCTGAGGGATACAGAATTCATGGCGCAGCCTCGCATCCTCCCATCCCACCTGTGCCCAGAGGCCATCTCCTTCCAAGCCCCCTGACGTGGGCAGGGATGCCACTCACGAGATCAGGTGGCTCAGGGACCCGTCCAGCCCGGCCTCGAGCACTTGCAGAGGTCACAAATCAGCACAAAGAGGTGCCTGGCTGGGTTCCTGCTCTGTGCCACAGATCCTGACAAAGCAGAGCCAGGCCTGGTGGGCTGCACTCGCCTCCTCTGCCTCCAAGCCAAAGGAATCCTGAGCTTCAGGGTGTTTGGAGTGATCTCAAAAGATATTCCAAAGGTTCTCTGCCCACTTGCTGCCCTGCAAGGATGAAGGATGGACACCTCCATCCCACCCCAGCCAGCAGCTGCCCTCAGGGCACGGCTGGTGGGAATTTCCAGGAGAGGAAGAAGCAACCCTCAATAAACAGAACATGGATGGCTGTACCACCTCCCTCACCCTCTGCGCCTCCCAGTCTCCCTTTCTCCGCCTGCTTCTCCCTGGCTCCGTCTTGCTCTGCCTCCGCTTCTCCCCCCGCCTCTCCCGCGGCGCTGCCGGTGACAGGGAGGGCTGGGAGAAAGACGGATGGAAGTGACACGCGAGCTCCAGCGTGACCGCCGGGGTGATGCATGGGGAGCCGTCACTGGGTGCTCGTCCTCAGTGCCACTGATGAGGGACTGACCTCCTCTGCCAAGGGGTCAAGGAGCTTTGAAGGGCATCGTGGCTTCCCTCGGGGGGAAAAACGGTCCCCTGCGTTTTGTCCGTGCTCCTGCCAGTACCTGGAGCACCCCAACGGTGTTTTAGAGCATCGTCGCTGTGCTGAGTTCCTCATTTCTGCCGGCAAAGCGGCAAAGAGTCATCCCGAATCTCCTCCTCCTGCTGCACTGATAGCCCTGAGGGAGCGCTGGAGCTCGGACAAGGCTCTGTTAGCACCGGGATCCCAAATCCATAACACAGCGGAGTTTTGCAAGCACCGGTCAAAACCCGGAGCTGACATTGGTGGAGAGCCCTTCCATCCTCTGCATCCCTCCTGAGGTCCCTCTCTGTCACCTCCGCCGAGCTGAGTTGTCTCAGGGCGGTTTGACAGCAGAGCAAAGAGCTTTGCCAGAGCTCCAAGCTCCCTGGTTGGAGCAACTGTGCTGGTTCCTGGACCTGCTGGACTGTCCCAGGGGACCACTGTGGGCTTGTGGAGTCAACGGATGGGGAAATGATTTCATCATCCATGGAGGAATACAGGGAGGTGACCTTGGGATGGATTTCTGGGGGTCACCTGCCTTCAACTTCCCCAAGGCAAACCTGACCAAAACCTTCCGTTTCTCCTTTGGCTTAAGTCTGTAGCGCTGCATTTACAGGATGAAAGGTAATTCCTTTGGTATATTGTCACATCCATTGGGTGGAAGATCCGGTGGACTCCAGCCTGGGAAATATTGTCAGACAAATCCACTGTTCTTCAAACTGCTGTCTCAGGATGACTGGGACATTCAGCTCAAAGCCACAGATTCCTGTCACATTTGGCAAAGCAGCTTGCCTAAATAAATGTGTTTTTAACAGAGATACCACACTGGAGAAGTTGGCTCATTTCAACTTGATGTTTTCAACTGAAGTGAAACAAATTCAGATCTTTCATTTTCCTTTGATAAAAGAATAAAAACACGTTAAAAATAGTATGAGCTGCTTTATTTTTAACCAATCATTTCCGTCAACTCAAATAAAAGAAGAAAAAAATCATGTTGGGGGTGGGGAGGAATGAACATTTTTTCTCCAATAAATCAGCCAAGATGAGCCAGGATCGGGGAATTTGCTGTGCCAGGTCCTGTTGCTTCCAAGGAAGCTCAGGGAGAGGTACAGAGGTGACAGCCCTGGGTGAGGGGGCACTGCCCAGCCATGGCCATAAACCCAGACCCATTTGCGGAGCGAGCAGGTTGTCCGAGATGGCTCTGCCTCCTCCCCGGGCTGTAATCCTGCCAGGAGAAGCGCTTGGAAAAGAGCAAGGAAGGAACAGCCATCCAAGGCTGGACAGATGCGGCCGGTTGGCAGCAGCCGCTAAATTAGCAGCCAATTTCCCGTGCACAACCTGGGGACCTGGGCTTTCAGCTGAGCACATTAAGGCTGGAGCCCCTTTTAATTGCTGTAGATCTTAACATGTGTCCCTCAACTCTGGGCTCCCTGACAGCCTGGACAAAGGCAGCTCTCAGAGTGGGGGAAATGCAGTTACCTGCCATATTTAGGGTCGTGCTCCAGAGCTGGCGTGGTTGGTGTGAGCAGATTCAGGCTTTGGGGTTGATTTCTCTCTTACCCCAGCCTGCAGAGCAGGCAGAAGCACCATCCCTGCATTTTCCACTCCGTGGATGCCAAAATTTGAGGTCAAGGCAGGAGGTAACCGAGGCTGGGGATCAGCAGGGATGCAGCGAGCCCGGGATGTGCCGCCGGTGCTTGAGGCAGGACACGGAGCTGAGAAAGCTGTGAGACCCTTAGCAGGTCCTGTCAGCCTTATTCACACCTTATCAGATGGGGGAAGCCCAAAGGGCTGCGAGGGAGGTAATTAATCTTGGTCTCGAGCAGAAAGGCTCCTGGAGAGGAGGGGGGAGGTCAAAATGAGGCACGGCTTGAGGAGAGATGGGAACTTGGCAAACGCTTGAGTGCTTTTTTTGCCCTTAATGTGAAGTTCACCCCAGATCTGAAGACACCTTTGTACTTCCCCCCCGATTTAATTTGGATTTTTATTTGGGATCATCAGTTTCTCCTCACCATAAAACACATCATCATCACTGTAAAGCACTTTTATGACACCTTTATCTGATTATCTGAAAGCACTTAATCAGCATTAACTCATTAAGCTTCCCCAGGCAGCGGTGGGAGGGAGGAAAGGGTCGGTGCCGGCTTCCAGCAAGCATCCTTTGGTCCCCACCTCCACAAGCATTCCAGAGGGAATTCCCTGCTTTCCTCCACTGATGGAGGCTGAGGTGGGCAGACACAAGAGTTCCTTGGGAGGTTGACTTGCAGGACCTTTCAGGGGTCAAAGAAAAACCACCACGCAGGGACTTTCAGCATCCCCAAAGAAGTGCTAGGAGTGGTTCTTGGGATGGAATTGGGGTTCTCCTGCTGCTGTTTGTCCTAAAACAACACTCAGAGTCTCAGAATATAATACAGAGGGTCTCTGACTGCAAAGCAGGGCAGAGTTGTTTAAACAACCCCCCCAACTAGCGTGGTTTTGGCAAAAAAGAGAATGTCAGAAGAAATATCCATTTGTTTTGTGTCGGCAAAGAACAAATCTCACTTAGGGAGCTGTGGAACTTGCTGAGCCCTTGTAATGCCCCAGCACTGAGTCGCTGAACTTGGCCCTGAGGACAAAGGCCTTGAGCATCCCGCCTTCACCAGGCTTTTTGTGCGGGGGGTGCTGGATGTGGCATGCTGCCAGCTCCCCTCACATGGACAGCCTGGAATCTCTCCAGGAACATACCAGGACAAGGCCACCCCTGCCCACTGCAGCAGCCCTCAGTTGCTCAGGGATGGCCGTTCTCCCGGCTTCCATGGCAAATTAGACCCCTGGAAAGGGGTGGTGGGCAGGGTTGCCCATCTGCTCCTGGTTTTGTCCCTCAATTAGGGCTCATTTCCCGCGTGCTCACTGTGGTTCATTGGTTTCCGCTTCACGTTCCGCGTGGTTTCCAGACACCACCACGGAACAGCTCTGGGCTGTCCCCAGAGAGGTTTTGCCTTTGGATTCTGGCCATCCTTTTTTCCCCCACCTTTTCTTCCCTCCTCTTTGCCCCCCTGGCTCAGACAGCGCTGCCCTGGGCCAGCTCATAGAGGAGACCCTGACCAGGTGCTCCAGGATGCCTGGGGTGCACCAGCAGCACCCACGCCCCCATCATATCACCCCCTGGTGTGCTCTCAGACAGCTCCAAACCTCTCTGCAGAACCTCCTTGACCACCAGGGCAGTGCTTCTCCCCCACATCCGTGTCTCCCTGGTTGGCAAAGTCACGCTTCCCCTGCTATTTGCTCCTGATCCAAATCATCCCTCCCTCCTTGCTGATTATCTCCAGCAATCCTGTCACCTGTGGGCAGGGATTTTCACTGCAGATGTGGAGCAGGTCCTTGCCCATGAAAAGGGAAGATGTCACAGCCACGTGGACCTTCAGGGTGGCTGGGCTGCTCCCGAGATCCCACCAGGTCCCTCTCAATTCCAGTGTGCCCAAATCCTCCACTCTTTTCTCCAGCAGAAATTTGATGCAAACATCTCTCTCCAAATCCGGGGCGGCAGGGGAGAGGGGACAACGCTGCTAGGAATGACACAGGCAAGGAAACTCAGAGCCCAGCAAGGTCAGAGCATTTGTGTTGAGAAGAAGGGACGAAGATCATCTCTTTCTGAGGCTGCTTCAGCATCGTGAGCTTGAGTGGAAAAACATTCGCATCTGGACTCAGAGATGTGGCTGGTTTTTGACTTTTGGCCTAACTGAATAATGTGGTGTGGGTTTGGGACTGGATTAGAAGACCAGCTTTCATGTCCTGGGAAAATCTGCCTGAGTTTTGGGGGAAAAAATGAAGATAGATGGGAAAAAAAAACCAGCTACTGGTGTTGGTAGGACTTTGGCTGTGCTGCCCATCCCACCCAAGGGTGTGAGGTGCCAAGGACCCAGCTCTGCCAGGCTGCTTGTGCTGGGAACTGCCCCTGGGTGGGTTTGGGAACAAAATGGGGGGTCTCCCAAAAAGCTGCAGCTGGCAAAGCTGGTGGGGAGCACCCCAGGGCAGGGTGGGGGCTCAGGAAAATGATCTGGGGGCTTTGCCCTCCTTGGTCACTGCTGCCAGAGGACTTGGGGGCCACGGAGGGGTTTGGCTACACAAACCTGATACAGGGTCAAAGCATCACTTTGTCTCTCCAAATCAAATCATTGGAGATTATTTGGTTCATATAAAAATAAATTTTAAAACCACCTTGTGGGTTAAGTCTGAGGTGGTGTTGGCAGGTAACAGAAGTTCATGAAGGCATCTCCTTCCCATTTGAGCGCCTATCCTGACTTTTCCTTGGCTATCTGGATGGTGATGCTGCTCCATTCGATCCAGGCATTTTTACCTCCCAAAGATATTATTATTTCATTCCCTTTGCAGCTGCCTGCAGCTCTCGATGCCCAAGCAGTTCTTGGACTGATAAAAAAAAAAAAAGTTGAGCATCAGTCAGTAAATCAGTGGCAAGAGAAGTGCTGAATCGTTAAATCTTACACTGTAACCTATTTTAGCTGGGTTTAGAAATATATCCAGGATTGTGCATGGAGGCAACAGGCTTTGAAGGCAAAACCAAAATAAAACACTCCAGGGAAAGCAGAGCAATCCCTGGTTTTCATGGTTGTGGCCAAGGTAGCTCCAGTCCCTGCCTGAAGGTAAAAATCCTTTTCCCACTGAAGAACCGTTTTGAATTTGTCCTGAGTTAAAATTTAGAAATAAAATTCTATTTTCTTTATGGGGATTTTACATCAGGCCCAGAAGGGAATCATGCAAATTCAGAGCTGCTTTCTGAGCCCTGGCTGGACCTCTGGGTCAGGCAGGTCTGGGAGTGAGCCACCACTTAGTGTAATCCTGCTTGGCCAGCACAGGGAGAGGCGACTCTTGTCCCACAGAGTGGGTGGGACACCCAGGCAGGACACAGAGACTTCCAACAAGCACTCATCCTCCCTATTCCACACCCCATAAATGCATCTTACCCAGGCTGGTGGGGAAGCGAGAAGGAAAACTCAGCCCTGGGACACGGCACCTGCTCTTTCACTACTCACAGCCTGCCTTTTTTCTCCCTCCTTATGAGATGGAGAAGTGAGTTTCTAGAAGATGTTGGGCAGAATTCCTGGGGAACCTGCTGGATCCAGCTGTTTGCACTCCTGTCTGAGCCTCTTCCCACTCAGATGGAAGTGGAGGAAGCCCTCAGTGAGCTGCAAGGAGATGATGATACTCCAGAGCAGCCCCCAGACACTGGGAGCTCTGTCCTGCCTCGTGGCCGTGGCCAGAGGCTCTTGTCCCATGGCCTTCAGGAAGAGTCCCTGCAGAGATGCTTTCTCCCAGAGTGCAGAGCTCCCAACCCTCCCCAGATTTTCCCTTTCCCTCCAGAGCAGTGAGGCCAAACCCAGCCGACCCTGCTGCTGCCTTCCAGAGCAGCCTCCCAGCGCGGTGAGGGACAGCATCTCCCCAGCTGCCACACCACCAGCCCAGAGGCTGGAAAGCACCAATCCCCCATGGAAAGCTGCTCCAGCAGAGCCACTTTTATCCCACATCAGGCTGTTTCTTGCCATCTGCGAGGGCTTTCCTGCTTGCTCCCAGGTGAAGGGACCATTTGCTTCCCTCATTTTTGGGGCAGCAAAGCAGAAGATCAAAGGGCAGAACCTCCATGGACACAAAGCAGGTTCATCCAGCCTCGTCCTTGTGGTGGATGGATCCTGCTGGGCACAGAGCACAGCCAAGGCATCTCCCCAGCTTCTGCAGGACCCTATTCCCAGGCCCCTTCCCACTGCTGCCACCTCACCAGGCTCCGAGGGAGCAGTTCCAAGGTTGGCAGCTCCAAGGGATCAGTGGTGAAGCAGAGGCCTCAGCCCTGCCCTGGTGCCTCCCAGGGGAGCTCAGTGATGTTCAGACTCTTCCAGTTCAGAGCCCAGTTCAAACCTGGGTGAGGGGATCTCACTCCTGCAGTCGTTTCCTCACAGCAGTGACTTTTGCTGAAGAGTTTTTGCAGTGTTTCAGAGGGAAAGAGCTGGAGGCTCTCTGAGCTCCCACGAGGACCTTCCTCCAGGCTGGTCCTGCAGATCCTCGGGCACCACACAGCCAGGTGTTCGTATCAAACCCTAAAATCAGAGACAAACGGGTGAGTGCATGGGAAAATGGGGTGTCGGGTGACAGAGAGAAGATGAAGGGAAGGATGGAATGGCAGGATACACCCAGGGACGGAGGGAGGGATGCAGGCAGGGACGGGCACCGCGGGATGAGGTGCAGGCAGACACTTGGCTGATGGATTCAGTAGACAAGAGGCACATCAGTGCATTATTTCCTCCTTTTCCTCCTCCCGGGAGCAGAGGAGAGGACGGCCAGCCCTGGGGCCATGCGGGGGAGCCCAGCAGCAACCAGGGACATGAGGCAGCAGCGGGGGGAGCGCGGGCGGGGGGCCGGGGTCCCAGCACTCCGGAGTGCCCGGCCGGCCCGAGCGTCTGTTCCCTTTGAAGCGGGGGACTGGCGGAGCCGCCGCCGGAGAGGATTTGGCAGGTCGGCACTTCTGCTCTGCGGCAGCCTCAGAACAAGGGGATTGGCTTCCCTCCCTCCAGCACATGGCTCTCCCGCCCCTCCGCGCTCCCCGTTGAACGGCAGCCCAGCCGGCAAGCCCCGACAATCTCCCGTCCCCCCCAGCCCAACCTCATTGTCCCCGGGAGATGCCTCCTTCCCCCTCCCCACCTCTCCCTTCTCTTCCTGGCAAATTCTCCCCCTCCTCCTGGATCCAGCCGCTCTCATAATAGCATCCTTTTCATGGAGACAAATTGTCCAGCCGGGGGCTGCACCTGAGGGCTTTCGCCCTTTAACAAATAGCCTTTTAATTTTCTGCCAGAAGGGCATGGAGAGGGGGGGAGAGGGAAAAGGGGGGGCTGGAGAGGGGGTTGCACAGAGGAGAGAGAATCAATCAGACATCCATCTTCATCATTGCTGCCAAGGGACCATTTGCACTGGCTGGATGCCCCTGGGGGAAGGTGGGGTGAAAAAGAGAAGAGGTTGGGGTGAGGGGGAGGCAGGAGGCGGTGAGGGGCTGGGGAGGGAGGGGGGCCACGGAGCTCCGTGGCTCCCGAAATCCACATGGAATGGTTGCCCTCCAGAAAAACAAACAGCAGCCCTTGGAGCCCAAGGAAGGGAGGAGAGGGTTGTTTTCCAGCTCTTACTCTGCTCTCCAAAGAGGTTGGGTCAAATCCAAAAGAGTCAGTAGCTCTGGCACAGGGCAAAGCAGCAGCCAAGGGGAGTCAGCTCAGGCCATGGGAGATCCCCATTCCTGTTCCCCTGGAAGTGGGGAACTCCGGGTGAGATGAAGAACAAAGAGACACGGGGAGAAGCTCCACCAGCACCTTCTCCTTCCAAGATGAGCTTATCACAAACAGCACACACAGCTTCTGCAGCAAGGCAGAGGGGTCAGAAGAGCTCAACATTCTTCTCTCCCTGGTGCCTGGACAGCGGGGAGGGAGCCAGCAGGTGAAACCACCACACCATTTGCCTCTCCTCTCCTCCAGATTCTCTCCTGCAAAGGAATATCAAGCCACGGTATCAGCTTTAGCTGGAATCTGTCGCCTCTCCCACAAAAAAAAAAAAAAATAATAAGCAAAGAGGTTAATTAGATGTTTGCAATCCAATTTACGTCTTGTTTGTGAAACCAGCATTTCAGCTGTAACCCAGCCTGGGAGCTCCCCGTGCCCCCTCTCTTTTGCTAAATTTATTTCACAGCTTTGCAGAACTGGCTCAGCCGGGTCAGAACTCTTCCATTATCATTTTATCGCTGCCTCTTACTCTGTAATTACAAGCTGCTTCCCTCACCCCCTCCTTCCTCTCCTTCCCCAGCCCCCTCCAAGCACAAGGTGGGAGATGCTGGTCTTGCTTTAAGCTTCTTCCACGATTTGTCTCACCCACTGAGGCCAGGGACAGCTTGGCCCTGGTTTCAGCAGATAAGCCAGGGAAGGTGGCTGGGAAAGCAGGGGGAGGATGCTGCTCTCCAGTCCCCCCTCCCCAAGGATTAAAATATTCAGATGCACCGATGAATAGCAATGAGAGCTGGAAATGAAGGCCTGGAAACTCAGTGTTGGAGAGGCTGGAGTCAAGCTGGCAGGAAGGAGATGAGCTGCAGAGCCATGGAAGGCTGTGGCACATCCCCCCGTGTGTCCTGGGCCGACCCTCATCTGTTCCCAGGGACTGGCTGGGAAGGGACTGGTTGGAATGGGCCAAAATTGTGCCAGGAGAGACACAGGGATGTCCACAACTCTCATCTATGCCCTGTGCAAGTGTGCACAGAGGCTTTGGGAGCCCTGTGGGCCAACATTCACAGCACATTCCAGCGGGAGGGAAGGGTCCTTGAGGAGCACCTCAGATGCAGAGCCAGGAACCAGCATCTCCCTGGGCTTCCAGCAGCTCCTCTGTGCACACAGGATGGACAGCGATGGGGACTTGTGTCCCAGGGCTGGCAGGGCCACCAGAGGACTGTCCCCAGCCAGCAGGGTCACTGGGCCCCACTGGGACATCCAGGACACGCAGAGCAGCAGCAGGATCCCCACACCAGGTGCCCTCTCCCCCAGGCCCCTTGGCATCATATCCCATACCCTCCCCAAAGCACCCGGCTCCTCCACCCCCAGCAAGGGGAAGGGGCCACCTCCTCCCCAGGGAAGGTCCAAAACTCAGGCTGAAGGACTTCACTGGGAAAGTTCAGGGAGAGGAAGTGACAGGCAGAGGGATGCCTGAACCTCTGGGGCTCTGTAACATCTCGGCCATGGGGATGGGACATCACAGGACTCGAAAAGTGAGTTTGGGATGGAGGTGGCCACTGTCCCTGCCCTGGGAGACAGAGCCACTGCCTTGCTGTGTGGACAGGGCCTGGATGCAGCTGGACACAGCCAGCAGGGCCCTGCTTTGCTGTAAAATTTGGCTTCCTTTCAGTCACCTGTGAGCATGAATCAGGCAAGAACTCGCAGGCAGCATGAATACGCACACACAGGGCCAGCTCAATTGCCCATGAGAAGGTTCATGTAATTAACAGGCAGCCAGCTTTTCTTTCATGTGACAAAGAAAGGATGGGGAGGGCTGGGGGGTGTTTTTCTGTACCCACCCCTTGAGAGCGAGTTCCAGCAGGACTGTGCACAGGAGCAGGGAGCACGGCACAGCCTGTGACCAGGACCCAGGGGCAGGGAGGGAGGCACCACAGGCCCCTTTGCCCAGCCCTGATCACCCTTCATGCGCTAACTGGGTCCTTTCCCATCCTTGGGAGAGTTAAAGCTTTCCTCTGCTAAACACACAGTGCAGGGAGTCCCTGTTGGATAAAATGGCACAAGGATGGATCTTTCTGCTGTGCCACACTCGGAGCAATCCCCCATCCTGTACTGGAATCCCCCCAGGGTCACTGGGGACAGCATTTAACTCATGTCCATCACACACCCACGCCACGAACACCCAAACTCCCAGCTCTGGAGCACACCTGGGTGTCTCCACACATCTTGTGTGTCCACAGCCACACAACCAGCACCAAGCACAAAGACACCTCCGTCCCTCCCTAAAACAAAGATCAAAGCCCCTGCTCGGAGCTGAGGATGGCACCCCCTCCCGCCGCTGCTGGAGGAACATTAAAACCCCATTAACCTGGGGTTGTTATTAATCATGCAACATTACCCAGTGGGGACAGCCCTGACGTGTGAGTGCCCAGGCTGCTGCCAGCTCCCCCAGCCCGGCTCCAGGTGACACAGGAGAAGGTGGGATTGGTTTATAACCGTGCGGGCGCGCCAGCTCCGGATAATGAATTTCCTGTGTGAGGCAGCGCAGGAAAGCTTCGCTGAGATTGGAAATAATCACCCCGAGGCAAGGCAAGGACCGGACTCCAGACGCCTCTCACCCCGCGGAGGATAATCCCCTTTGTGACTGGGCTAAGGGCAAGGCGAGGAAACCACGATTTATCATCTGCTTGAACCACATCCATCCTCTGGAAGATGATTCCCAGTCCTGCTGCTGAGCAAACCCAGCAGCAGGCAGAGATCCCAGGCCAAAATCAACCTGGAGCTCAGGAGATGGTCACTTTGGAGAGCTCCTAGGACGCAGAGGGGACACTTTCAGCACACACTGGACAGGTTAATGCCGGGAGAGCAAAGCCTCTGCCTGCACGTGTGTATGGAGGCTGAAGCCCCATCAAGCCCTCACAGCTCCGTGATATTAAAGCTTTCCCCTCATGCATAGAAGCAGGCAGGGGGGCTAATTGCTTCTTATGACACTATAATGGTAGGACTATTTACACTAGATTAAAATCCAATTCATAATGAGGTATAATAACTTTGCAAATGCCAGGATTTGTCAAAGGGTGAGGAGCGCCGCCGAGACAGAGCTGAACAGCCTCGGACTTGGGGTGTGAGCCCTGCCATGGGAGGAAGGGGCTCTTGGCAGAGCGAGGGTGGGGTTTTGTTGGATTCTCCCTCTTGGGTTGCTTCTTCCATGGGTTAAGCAGAAGGGGTGGTGGAAGGGAGCATGGGCCAAGCAGGCAAGGGCACTGCCCAGAGCAAGGGGCTCTGCACAGCGCCTGGAGCAGGTGAACTGGGTGTGGACAAGAGGTTGGATCGACCACAGAACCGCCTGGGCTTTGCCTTGGGAAAGGGGAAAAAAAAACTGGGGAAGTTTTGTTCCAGACACTGATAAACCAAAGTCACGTTGGAATCCACCAAGTACCAGGGGTGCAGAGGCAGCCTCTGGACCAGGATCAGGCACTCGTATGGAAAAACCTCCCTCGCTGGATGTCACTCACCAGGCCACACCCTCAGAACCTCACCCTCCCTGCCCAGTGGCACGGCGACCCTTCCCAGCCCCATCCCACCACCCCTCCAAGGACAGAGCACACACGGCCCCAGCGCTGCCCTCTCCCCCCAGGTGGTGCTCCTGCAGTGAGGGGGGATGTTTGTCCCGCAGGAAAGCCAGGGCTGAGATGGGATCCAGCTTGGATTTGCTCCCTGCCTCTTCGTTCCATGTTTACGGATGTGACCTTGAATGAGCCCAGCAACACATCACTCCTGACACGCTCCAAAGAGGTATTTATTTATTCCCTGCCAATGACATGGACTGATGGTGCCCTCTGAATTTCAAACAGGACTCGGCTCTGTTTTGATAGTCTGGGTGGCTCTGCTAGAGAACACACAGAGGAAAGAGCCCAACAAGCTTCATTTACAAAGGGAACATTGCTCCCCGGATCCCAGGGCTCCGTGCAATCCCTGGATCCCGCTGAGTGGGCTCGGTGTAGCGCTGGCTCCTTGCACGGGGCTTTAAGGAATGTAACTCAGGTGTCCCGTGGTCACTGAGGTCTTCTGATGGGTATCAGCCCCAGAGAGCGCTCCAAAGGACTTGCCATAACCAGAGGGGGAACTGCAGAAGACAAGAAGGACCAGGCTAAGTGGAGATGAAGGAGTCCTCAGGTAAGCGTGAGCTCCGATGTGCTGACGCGAGTCACTCTCCCAGTGCCATCAAGCTCTCCCAGCCTTCCCACACCTCTGCTTGTTTCCAAAACCAGCCACCTGCTAAAAAACCTGATGGCAAAGCCTCCAGAAAACCAGTTCTTCAGCACACAATGCAGCGAATTTGTCACTCATCCTGCTGGACACTCCGTACCCCCAGCTTGTGGCTGCTGGGTCGCACACGCCAAGGACAAGGAGAGCTGGAAGGAATATTGATTTCCTGAAGGGCGAGGCCCTCTACTCTATAAAAACTCTTCGCTGATGGGATCACTGGAAGAGCTACCCTGTGCACAGGAATGTAGGAGAAGCACTGAGTTATAAAAACAGCAAAAACCTTAACACCTCATGCTCAGAAGAAAATCAGCTAAGCCTCAAGTGCAGCAAGGAGAAACTGAATTGTACCAAACTCACATTCACCTCAGCAAAGGGCTCTTCCTGGCTCCGTGGAGCATTCTCCCCAGTGTCCAACATGAGCACGTCCCGTTACCAGGGCACAGCAAGCCCCGTTCCAACCTCTTCAAGAAATGTGAGTGCTTTTGCTTGGATTGAAGCCTTGTCCACAGCAGCTCCTGGTGGTGGCGGAGCCAAGCGAGTCCTGGCAGCCACAGGACTGGCCGAGGAACCCTCTGTCCTTGGAGGGCATGAGCTGCCCACGAGGCCCAGGGCTCTGTGGGGGTACAAGGAGTGTGGGGACAGGGCAGAGCAGGTGTCTGCCAGGTAGGGACAGGCCTGGCCACCACCATGGAACGGGCACCTCGACAGACCCCGCCTCGGGGTGCGGCTGTCAGGTCTGAAGGAGAACCCAAAAAAGCAGAGCTGCTCCTCACACAGTTTTGTTGGCAGATCCTTCCTAAGGGGAGGCAGAAGATGCTCACAAGGTCAGCTCCCAGCGGAACATGCGGGTGTTGGATGTATAAATATGTTCAAGCTGTGAAACAGGAGATGTCAAGGAGCCCAGCATAGGGAATGAGGCCCAGGAACACTTCTGACCGCATGGCACCTCCAGCATCAATCCAAGAGGCTCCTTGGCCGGAGTCTGAACCAATTATTTTCTGGCAAATGTGTTGCCCTTCGACTCACCAGCACGGAAAAGAAAAACACCATTTTCCCCATTCTGTTTTTGTTTGAGAGAGGGAGAGCGAGCGGGAGCAGGCGGCGGAGCAGAAAGGGAGAGAGGGGATGGCACTGCATCCCAATTGGAAAGAGCCAGTGGCCACTGCCCAAGTAAAATTCCAACTTTATGACATAATGGGCTTTTTCTAACCAGCGCTTGCTATTAACTTCAGCACTGGCTTAAACCCCTTGGCCTCAGGCACAAGCAAAGCAGAGCTCACACACTGTAAATGTTAATACTGCTTTAGCACTGTAATAAGCTAAAAGGTGGATGCAAGATCTGGCACATTAATTCCTTTTTTCATCTTTTTAGCACATTTCAGGGTAATATGAATAATAAATATTTGAGCTCATGAAGGTTAACGGATGGATAACCCTGGAGACTGGGACTCCCCAGGTCGGAAGGCAGCAGTTCCTTTCCACATGTCAGTGTCTCCAGCAGCAAGCCAGGGAATTTGCCTCCTCTTGAGAAGTCAGAGTTTCTTCTTGGCAGGGAAGTGTTTGACATTAAAACTTGTTGCCCTGCACACTTGTTCACACTTCAAATATTTGGGCTGGGGAATGAGTAGAGGCGGATGTTTCCAAGCTTCACAGGGCACACCTACAGTGAGAGGGAAACCTCCTCCATCCCAGCACGAGCTCTGCTCCCATGGAACAAGAGCCAGATTTGGTCAGCAAAGAGCTCTCAAAGCTGTTCAGGCATCTCAGTCCTCCTGCAGCCACGTCTGGATTCACCTGGCCTGAGGCTGGGTGGCAGAGCAAGGGAGCTCAGCATGCACCTCCAGAGTTTCAAACTCCGGCTGAGGGAATGTCCTAAAGGCAGAGCACTGCATGGACCTGACCCAGATGTCACCATCAGCCCCAAGGCTCCTGGCCTGGCCTCGTTTTGCAGGTACTGGGTGTAAATACAAGGCTTTGATGTCTGTCAGGCGACAGCCATACAGCACCTTAAGGGGAGCAGCTGGGTGAAAAGCTTTGCTGGAGCTGGCACAGCTCTGCACATCACCTCTGGATTGCAAAAACATGGGGAACAGGGCTTTGGGAGAAAGTCACACTGCTTTGGCACCCAGTGAGGTGCCACAGGAGTGCCCCAGCTCATCCCAGAGCCAGGTGTGAATCCAGGGAAGGCTCATCCCACAGCCATGTGTGAGCTTCTGGGGAAGCAGCCTAGAATGGAAGAGGAAAATATTCTAATCCCAAACGAGGACCGTGTCAGGAAAGAAAGGGTAGGTCCGGTGACCCAGGGGAGGGTTTGAAACCTGTGCTTAGAAAGCAAACACTGGAACATGAGAATTCCCATTGCTTATCTATCAACAGAGACCTGGCAGGTAGGAGCACTTGCTGGGAGAAAAGGGCTCAGGATGAACAGGAGTGTGATCCCTTGGGATGGGGGATGTGGGGCTTTCCCAGATTCCACCTGCTCTTACAGCTTTGTCTTCTTGACCCTCGTGGTGCAGACAATGCCTGAGGTGCCGTGTCTGACAAGCAAGCCATCTTGCTGGGAAAGCCCTGATATTCCAGCAGAAATCCTGCTGCCACTTTCCCCCGTGGTCCCAGGCTGGTGGAAGGGAGCACTGTGGGACACTGGGACAGCCAGGGCACAAACCCTCCCCTGGCAGCCAGTGCTGGCATGGGTGCCAGGATGTGTCAGCGGAGGTGGAGTTGCAGGCGGAAGGTCCTGACCGTGCGACAAAGCCGGTGCAGGGATGAAACCCCCGCCCTGCCCGGACAGCGCGGCGCAGGAGCTGCAGGGGCTGCATCCCCCACTCAGATCCCTGATGATCCCATCCCGACCAGTGCTGCGGGAAACTGGGATAGGCGGAGAGAACTGGGCTCGTGCTGCTCAGGGAGGACAGTCAGGGAGACGGGGCAGCTGCGGGCCTGGCAGGGGACACGGGAAGGGCAGGCTGGAGGAGCCCTGCTGGATGGAGAGGGGAGCCAGGAGGGTATTGGGGCCGCGGGGTGACCGCTGCGAGGCTCTGGGACTCCCATCAGGGAGCAGCCCCTGGAAAAGCGCGGCTGGGGAGCTCCGGTGGCCGGGGGAGGTGGAGCCGGGGGCTGCGGGCGCTGCCCACCCCTCCGCCGTGCCCGCCGCTGTGCGCGCTCCCCTTTGCGCGCTCCGCGCTCGCCAGCCACGGCTGCGCATCCGCATCCAGCGCCTCGAACCCTGAGCCGGGGAGGGGGAGCTGCCCCCGCCCTTTGGGGGTGCGTGCCGGGATGCCGTGCGAGGGCAGCCGTGCGCCCCCCGCCCCGCAGCCCCCCCGTTTGCCTTTCGTTTTGCTCACTGTTGCGTGACCGCCGAGCCCCCCTCCCCTGGCAATCCTTGGGGGATATCAAGGGCAAGGAAGAGAAGGGTTACCTGGAGGAAAGGGTTGCTAAGCAACCCCTCCCCCCCGACCCCCCCCAAAGCACCGCAAACCCAAAACTCGTTCCAGGCCTGCAACCAGATTAGCATATTAATGAGGCTGTAATTTCCCCGGAATTGTCTGCACGTCTATGCCCGCTCACAGCACACTGGCCCAGGAGTTTGCTATGCAAATAAACTGGTTTTACAGGCTGTGGCTTAATTAACTCATCAAGTTCATCTTCCTAACAAAAAAGGCAGACTAACTGCGGATTAATGGACCTGTGTTTGCTCTTCTTTCTCTCCCCCTCTCACCCACTCCCTCCCGGAGGCTCTGCCTCCCCGCAGACCCTTCCATCCCCGGCCGCTCCAGCCTCAGTGCTGGGGAGATCCTCCAGCCTCACAAGGAGATAAATCCTGGGAAAAGAGATGGGGGGGGGGGAGAAGGAATCTTAATACCGCTTCCAGCAGAGTCGGGGAGGTTTCCTCATCGACTTCAAGGGGAATAAGATGGATCAGGCCTCAAGGATGGTAATTACGCCTTCAGTCGAAGCTGGCAGGTGACCACTTATGAGAAGGAGGTGGCACGTCGTGACACTGTCTCTTGAAAATGGTTGTCTCTGTGCGGATCAGGGGTCGGGGATTTTGGGGAGGCGGATTAAGGTACCGTTTCTAGGGGAGCTCTGGCAATCCCGCTCCTTCCCTAACGGTGCAGGGTCAGAGCAGGCAAGAGGGATGCTCTCCCTCCTGGGTTAATTAGAAAGGCCCTTCCCGCCTGCATCCCACGCTCAGAGGCAAGATGTCTTTTGAAAACGACCCCCAAAAAAGGTAAGTATAAGGATTTGCAGAGTCTCTGAGGGAAAGTTCACATGGCTAAAAGTCTGTATTCAATAGCAAATCCTCGGGCTGCGAGGCTTCCTTTGAACATCAACATCATTTTGAGTTCACTTCCCCTTCCCTTCTTCTCTGTTACCCTCTTCCTTCTCTGGGAAGAAGAAAGGAGTTTCCTGTGGGACCTGGATGGGGCACAGATGTCTCCCCATTGCTCCCACCTAGGCTGGAAGCAGGAGGAGCTGGCTGGGAGTGCTCAGCCCCCAGGCTGTGTGTGAAGTGACTCCGCTCGGAGATGAAATGTCTGAGCGGATCTTTTCCCTTTTAATTCCGGCTGTATTGTTAGTTAATTGTAGTTTGACCTCCAGGGAGGTTTTCCACAGCTCAGAAGGTGGCCTGGGATACTGAATTCAGAGCCTAGGGTGGGAATGGCTTTGCCATTCACAGCATGGTTTGTGCCAGCCCGATGCACAGAGCTCTCAGGAGCGCAGAGCCCCGGCTCCCGAAAAGGCAACTGGAAACTGAGGAGCGGTTAAATATCTGCAGGGAGGGGGTCTGAGCACGGACCAGGCTCTTCTGGGCAGTGCCAAGCAATAAATAGGACAAGAGGAACGGGCGGGGGCTGATGCCCAGGAAGTTCCACCCGAACATGATGGAGAGCTTCTTTCCTGTGACCAAGCACTGGAACAGGTTGCCTGGGAGGCTGTGGAGTTTCCCTCACTGGAGATATTCCAGAACTGTCTGGACACAGTCCTGTGCCCTGTGCTCTGGGATGACCCTGCTGGAGCAGAGATGGCCTGACTGCGGTGCCTTCCATCCTGTGACTCTGTGGTGACCCTGTGGCCACCCAGCTTGGGTCCTTGGCTTCCCACCCGTGGTGGTCACGGCAGATCTCTGCCTGTCACCCTGTAGCCACACTCCCACAGCCCCTCCCTCCCTCTCAGGCCGCTGGAATCACCCCATGCAATCCCCCACGGCTTTGTGGGGTGGGAAGGGGCTGGTTCCCAGCCAGCTGAGCTGCCAAAGGCCTTCCCGCTGCTCCATGTGCTCAGCTCTGCAACTTCTCAGGAAAGCTCTGCAGAGCTTCACACCTCCCTTGAAAGTTTAGGAGCATTCAAATGACACTCAGCTGAAGACCACCTCTCCACCAGCTACAGCCGCTTTGGAATGGATATAAGTTGAAGCTTTCTTGCTAAAGTTGGTTTAGACTGGACAAAGTCCTTGAAAAAATCTAAATGTACTCAGAAGCTTCTCTGCATTCACAGGAAAATGGACTGGCTGACCTAAAAGGTCTTTTCCATCTCTAATTTCTGTGGTTGCATGATTCATCCCTCTTCTTTGAAAGCGTTTCCTACATGAAATGTCTCATCGTAGGGAAAAAAATTTATACTAAATAATCTTTTTTCATTTCCTCTCCTCTTTGTCAGAGCCTAGGAGAGGTGAGGGATGTGTCTGCTCCAACATGAACCGAGCAGTGGAAGAGAAAAGGCAAACCTGGATTGGGCTTAGCAGCCAAGAAGGAAGCTGTTCATGCCAGGTGGGGTAGGAGGAGTTATGCCAGAGACGTCCTTTCCAGGAGCACAGTTGCTCCTCACTTTCTCAGATCAGGAGAAAACACTGAGCTGGAGAACAACAGGCGTCTCCCAAGGACAGAGGAATGGCCACATCCCAGCCGAGGAGAGGACATCCCTCAGACTGCTGCTCCCAGGAGACAAAGAACAGCTCCTCGGGATGCTCTTGGGAATCAGCTGTGGGCTCAGCATTCTGAACATCCTCCAGGAATTTCTCTCCTAAGAGCTTGCCCAGTTTCCTCTCAATCCATTCAGCTCCTGCAGTGAGGAGTTCCAGAGATAAATGCTTGCAAGAAGCACAGTTTGTCTTAAACCTTGCTTCTCCCACCTTCGCCTGAAGGCATGAAAAGGGGGTTTGGTTTCATGTTGGTGCCCCAAAGTCTGTTTGGAAATGCTGCCAAAGACATCACATAACCTCAGAAAGGAAGCAAAAAACCTCCTGAGGTCAGCCAAGACATTCCCCTGGGAATGCACAAGTGCATCTTTCCATGCTAAAGCAGCCCTGCACCGGGAGGGAACTGGGAGTTACCCCAAGCGAGGGCACAGAAAAGACCCCTTGGCTTGAGGCCACCGGGCCACCCCTGAGCTCCCCATCCCAGTCCCCGAGGCACTCCCCAGTCCTGTACAGCCCCAGGGAAGTTGTCCCATCCCCGTATCCCTCTCCCCTCTGGATTTCTGATACCCCAGTGCTGGGCTTGGCTCTTCTCCCATGACTCTCAGGTGACTTTGGCTCATAGCATTGCACCAACGCCTCTCATGAGGGACAAACTGAAAATCACCAAATGATTCCTATTTTCCTGTTGGATAATGCCTTCCAATCCAACCCCTGAGCTAATCCTTCCTTTCCCACATGTTCAGCAGTAGACGCAAGGTGATGTTCCTGAAAAACATCCACTTTCAACTGGTTTCTGCTTTAAAATTTGAGTATGGATTTGGATACAGGCTCACATCAGCTGATTTCCAGAAAGGCTGGGGAGCTGCTGTGCTTTGGGGCTGGCACCTCACTTGGAGCCACTAATCTGATGGCATCAGGGTGGGAAGGCAATGGGGGCCAGAGCTGCTGTCCCCAAAATGAGGGGAAGAGGGGAAAACAAAAGGGACAAACCCCTGCAGGAAGGCAAGCTCAGCATCTGGCTCACTTTTCAGTGAGGTTTTGCCAGGGATTTGGGGATCAGAGGTGGTTTGAATGATAATTACCCATCTTCAGCTGTCACCCAGGAGGTGTTTATGTGAAGAATTGTTGTGACCATAATATAGGACTTTCAGCTCTTTTTATTTCGTTGATTTAGTGGATTTTCATTCTCTCTTTTCCGTCATTTTCTGGAAGCACTATAAACCCAAAGTCCCCCAGCATCACCCCTCTCTGCAAAATGCAGATTTTTTTTTTTTAAACAAAGACTAAAGCTGAAGTGCTTACAGTCAGAAAATCACCCAAAATTTGAACACTTGCCAGGTACCATTTCCACCCATAAGAAGTACCAATCCTTTTTCCAGATGACATTCCAGGACACTGATTTTTTTTTTTCTTTTCTCCAACATCGCTGCTACTTCAACAAAAGGGGCAAAATGGGTTTTCTTATAGAGAGGAGGGAATCCAAGAGGCGGAAAGCTGGACCTACACAAGCCGAGCTTTGAAATTAAAATCTTCCCTTTTAGGATTAACGAGGAGAGTGATAAAACAAGGGAACAAATTTACAGAGGGAGCCATCAACGCTCTCCTCACGGGCGGCCCCTCAGCTGGCAGCCGGCCGCAGGGGAGGCTGCTGCCTGCCCACAAGTTTGCACAAGGATGCAAAAATTACCCCCAGCTCATACTCCGTGGGAGGTCAGACTCCACGCTCGCCGAGGTCCCTTCTGGCCCTAAAATCTATGAATCTATTGATGCTCTGAGGCTTAAAAAGCAGCAGCTGCTCCTACGCAGCACCTAGTTCTCATAAGCGTTTGGAATAATGGATCCATATTGTGCCAATGCATACTAATGTTAATATACATTTGCAGCACACAATGTGAGGGCTTTGGAGACACCCAGGTGTCAGATGGAATCAGTGTCACTGACACACCGTGCCGGGACTCCGCCGCACGTCCCTGTTGGCTTCTCCGGCGGGAAGCTTTCGCTTCTTTGAAATTATTGCGTTTATCCCTTATGTTTCTGTAGGGAAAAAAAATAAAAATTATAAAGGAATTGCACCGGGCCCACCACAAGATTGGTGCCCGTGGTTTGCAGCCAGCCAAAGCCTGGTTTGCACAGGGTTAGGGATGGGGACGTGAGGGAAAACAAAGAGAGAAGCTGTGTGAGGTGTGCCCAAGGAGTTCAGAGGTGCAGCCTTCCGCTCTCCCCGTTAATCTCCTCTCATGCACCAGCTCAAAGAAATTCGAGCCAGGGCTGGGGGCTGCTCCCAGCTCTGTCCCTGCTGAAGTCCAGAGAAGTTGTACAAAGCATTTGCAAGCCAAAGACCTGAGCCTGCCTCTGCAGGGTTTAACCAACCCCCCCCAGCTTTCGAGTGCAGACTCGGGTTCAGACCCTGCAAAGGGAAAATGGCCTCTTGAGTTGCTGCCTTGGGTCGGGATTGTGGGGGCACAGGAGGAACAGGCTCCCACCTCCAGCCCCACTCCCTCCACACCCACAATGTGTGGGTGTGCGAGTGGAGAGAAGCAGTCTGGCGTGGGTTGTCAGGGGAAAGTTTGCAGCCCAGACCTGCCCTGGGTGCTTTGTGAGTGTTTGGAGCTGTGTGCGTGTGTGAGATAACTTCATATATACATACAGCTACCTTATCTTCTCATAATTAGCATCAGCCTGGCCTAAATTCCCTGCCCAAACTCCCTTGTCAGGCTGATATGAGCCCACACGGGAAGCTGCCCATTTCTTTACAGAAATTCAGGACAGCAGCACACTGCCCAGCAAGTCCTCAACTGTTTGAATGCTCATTATTCCAGTTGTCCAATCAGTCCCAGTGCTGGGGAGAAGGGGATTTTTTCATGACCCAGGCACTGCAAGGGTTAAGTCTAACCCTGCCTTGGGAGTCACCCAGGCTGGACTGATCCTTGGCCATCCCTATCTCCCTTTGTGAGGAGTTATTCCCAATGGAAAAGCTAAACCTATGGTGCCCTCCTGCTGTCTTCTTTCCTTGCTGTTAAAAATTATTTTAAAAACCTATCAGAAATACCGAAAGAAAAAAAAAAGGAAGAAGCCAAACCAACAGCTTCCCAAGTCCCCAGGGACTCTGATCCCCTTTAAACCCTGCACAGCCCCACACAGTACCCTGATTCGGAATCTTCTCTCCTGTCTCCCAGACACCCTGGGAAGCTCAAGATATTTCGATATCAATGGGATACCCCCCAATCAGAGCAGGTGGAGCTGTTTTCGTGGTCCCGATTGTGATTAAGAGAGGTAGGTGTGCATTTCCAGTGAGGACTTGTCAGCAGAAGGAAGTGGGGATGGAGGAGAGGGGAATGCAGGAGAGAGAAACAGTGTGGCCCGGTGCCCAGGTGACAGCGACAGTCCGAGCGCACCCGGCACCACCGCACATTAGGCAGCTGATGAGGTTAGAGAGGTCCCATGCAGCCTTCCCATTCCCTGAGGCAATGGAGGAATTATCCCATCCCTGCCCAACGTGAGGCGCTTCTGCCCCGGCTTCTCACGCGGGGTGCGAAATCGCTGTTGGAGCCATCTAGGCCAAACTCAGCCCCATTCCCGGTCCCAAGACAACCCCAGAAAGGGCTCTCTCCTCCGACCTGCACAGAGAGAGAAAAACCTCATCCCCTGGCGTAAAAAGATGGGGCTGAGGGATGGTTCCGCTCCCCCGGAGCCCGGGTACGTCAGAGAAGGCAGGGCCACGGAGATGGGTGTTGCAGGGGGAATGTGCGTGTGCAAGGGCTGGGTTTGTGTGTAACGTGGCACGGGGATGTGCTTCCGAGCCGCGGAGTTGTGGGGAACGAGGATTTGGGGCGTGTGTGTGAGCAGGGGCCGTGCACACGCGTGGACACGCATGAAGGAATGCAGGGAATGTGCGGGGCGGGCGGCGAGCGCAGGGGAGGGAGATGCGCCAGAGGATGAGGCAGACAAAGAGCTCTGCGGGCGGGCAGGGGGACACCCCAAGCCCTCCTCCGGGGGGGTCCCGGCCAGCCCCGGTGGGGACACCCCGCTGACGGCCCCCGCTCGCTGTCCCGGGGGTGTGTGAGTGTGTAAGGACAGGAGCGTTTGCACCAATGCCCGAGCGTCGCCTCTCCGTGACACTCGGGGTTCGCCACTTCGTTTTCCCGGCCGCCGGGGTCTCCGTGGGGCTCCCCGGCGGGCCGTGGCTTTTTGGGGCTAATTTTCAATCGCAGCCGCTGTAAAGTGAAAAAAAAAAAAAAACAAAACGCGCTGAGATCCCGCCTGTCCCAACGGCCGCGGCAGGGCCGGTGCCCGCAGCCAGCGGGGTCCTGGGCAGCGCAGTCCCGCTCCCCTCGGGATGAAGGACTGGGGGCATTGCGGGGGTGGCGGGGATCCAGTGGATAGCTGATAATTCTATGGTGGTGTTGGCAAAATTTCCAGTCTTTCTGGCCGAGGTGGTTTTCTGTGGGAGAAGGGAAACGGGAAGTGAGAGAAAAACAGAGAGGGACGGAGAGATGGGAAGGGAATGCGTGTGAAATGAGAGGGGGAAACGAAAAATAGAGCAGCAGAGGGTGTGGGGAGAGAGAAAGAAAGAGAAAGGGAGAAAGACTCGAGAGAGGAAAAGAGAAAGAATTGAGGGAGGAAAGAAAAAAAAAAAGGAGGCAAATAAAAAAGAAAATGAGGATAAACGGAGGGGAAAAAACAAAAGGAGAGAAACGGAAAAAAAATTAAATGAGAAAAATAGAGGAAAAAATATGAGAAAAATAGAAGAGGAAAGGATAAAAACAACCCAAAAAAAGAAATAAAAAAGAAAAACGGGGGAAAAAACACAGAAAAACGGAGAAATACAGAAAAACAGAAAAATATAAAGGAAAAAGGGAGAAAACAAAAAGGAAAAAAACGGAAAACAGACCGAAAAAATAAAAAAAAAGCAGAGACGGGAAGATCGAGGTGGAAAGGACGAAGGCGATGGAGAATAGGGGAGGGTGGCGGGGGCAGCCATGCCCAGTGCCTGCAGGACGAGGCGGGGGAAGGGGCCCGGGGCGGCCGGGCCGGGGGGGGCCGCGCTGTCCGGGCCCCGGGGGGGCTCCGCGGCTCGGGGGGGGCCGGCGGGACTCGGGGACACCGCGGGGGACACGGCGGGGCCGGGGCCGGCGGGACTCGGGGACACCGCGGGGGACACGGCGGGGCCGGGGCCGG
>VWPU01002407.1:0-15085 GCA_013398955.1 Callaeas wilsoni
AAAAAAACACCCAAACCACAAAAACGCCCGTGTCTTATGTGCTCCCTAAGTGTTTGGTAAATCAGTTTTTACAGGCACTGCAGGCAGGAGTTACTGCTGTTTGCAGCTCATTGTTTTTGCAGATGCCTGGAATTGACTGCTGTGCTTTTGAGGCATTTAATGGCATTTGGAATATTTAATGACCTGCTGAAGAGTGCTTCAGTTTGAAGAACTTGCTGCCCTTGGAGGACTTGTAGGTGTGAGTTATAAACCTCTTAGGTGAAAAGTGAAGGATTTGCTCCTTCATGAACAGGATTCTTAAAGATGGAAACAAGAGGCTGGTGAGGCAGAAGAAAAGTCTTTAAAGAGGTTCGGGCAGGTGCATGTTTTGAGGTCAACTTCAGATTGGAATATAACGTTAGAACTGTGTTAATTAGCTGAGGAAATTATCAGATTTGTTTATAAGAAATGTGTTTTTCACAGCACTGAAATGAGTCTGCATTTACTGTGTCACAGTACTGAGGCCAGGCTTGGCCAGGGAATTGCATGGCTTCTGCTGTGGCCTTCTTCACCTAAGAGCTCCTGTGAGGGAAACCCCAGGAACTCCTGGAAATGACCATTCCTTCTGTTCTCTCTCTCCCAGCTCTCCTCCGTTCGCATGCAGGGGTTGCTGCTTCTGATCTTTGTGAAGCACGTGCACCTTCCCTTCATCCGGGACATCCACACCCACTACACCCGGACAGGCCTCTACGGATACTGGGTAAGGACTGCCCGAGACGTGGTTGCCCTGGTTACTGATGGTGCTGTGTGCCTCTCCACGGGTCCCTGCTGGGAGAGGGGGGATGTGGTTTAATTAAAAATTAATGAGCTGACAAGCAGACTCATTTCTTTGAACCTCGCGTGCGGCACAGACCGTAATTTCCCCAGTTTATTTGCTGATATGCAACAACCTGTGTGGGAAGAAATTGTACTGATCCAAATCTAAATTGCAAGATTTAAGAAGTTATAGGTGATGTTAATAGTTATATTTGCAGGCATTGGCTGCAGTTTCAGGGAATGTTGTTCATCTTCCATCCCAGGGGAACAAGGGAGGAGTCAGCATCCGCATGTCCCTCTTTGGTCACACGATCTGTTTCATGAACTGCCACTTGCCAGCTCACATGGAGAACACAGAGCAGCGACTGGATGACTTCGAGAAAATTCTGGAAATGCAGTTTGAAGGAGAGGATATTCCAAGTCCCTTGGATCATGAGTGAGTTGTTCGCCCAGTTCTGTCTGTATTGTTTTTACCTATTATGTGTGGGAACTCTTGCATTGCGGTGAACTCTTGGGTTTGGAGTTTCCATCCATCATTTTTATTTTAAGTGTCCCTTCAGCCTTGACCCTGAACCCTGAGAGGAAAAGATAACCTGAAGGCAGATGTCTGTTTTAGAAGACTCTTTTCCTCCAGTCTCTAATTACATACATTTGTTAGCATATAGACTGTACATGTCATGCAGGAAAGCTTTAGAAGCTAAATCCTGTTTATACCAAAAATCCTTTATGTTGCTGTTAAATGTTCAGAGATGTAAGACTCAGGAGAAGTTAATATTCAGGCAGTAATGTGCAAGCAGCAAGAATGCAAGGGACTTAATTTACTGTTTCAATTACTTTGATTTTTTTTTTTAAGCAGCAGGTTGTCCCTGTGTAAGCTTATCTATAACTACTTAATGTTTGTGTTTAAGCTGTTTGCATTAAGTAATAGAAGTGATTAGAACACCTAATTAGTGTAATGGCTAATATTCTGTCTCATTCTTCTCTCATGTTAATGGACTCCTATAAATCTTCCTTGTTTGATGCATTGTGGTTTGATTTGGTTGTTTTTTTAAGGGTTCTCTTCTGGTTTGGAGATCTCAACTTCCGGATAGCAGATTATGGGATACACTTTGTCAGAGAATCAATCAATAACAAGCGTTTCAATCTGCTGTGGGAAAAGGACCAGGTAGGCTGGCTCAGTCTCTTTGGGGGTTTGGTTTTAATGCACACAAACACAACGTGGTAGTTAAATTACACCTTAAGCTTCTAATTTCTCTTAAAGAACACAAACATGGAGCAGTCGTGAGGTGGAACATGAGGTGGTCACAAGCCTCAGTTAATTGCAAACTTTTTCTGCTTTTGTGCAGTTTCTTACTCATTTACAATGCTTATGTTTGACTGGAGATTTCTTTGAACTTCATGTCTTGTCAGTTGTTCCTCACCTAAATCTCTCCTCTTCTCCCAAGAATTCTTTTTAAGAGAACCTTATTCTGGAATTTATTTTGAGTAGAATTGCCCCACAACTTTTAGATGGATCATGTCAAGAGATGTGGCTCTAACAAAGAAGCCCTTCTGAACTTACCTCTCCAATGTTGTACCGACTGCAATGTTGAATTCTTGGGAGATGCTTTCCCAATCATCCTTTAAGCTCTGGTTTTTAAACATAACCTTTAAAAGTTACTTTTTATTTCTGCAGTTAAATATGGCAAAAAAGAAGGAAGCATTTCTCAAGGAATTCAAAGAGGGTCCTCTGCAGTTTAAGCCCACCTACAAGTTTGACCTTTACTCGGAGGTCTACGACACAAGGTAAAAGATAAAATGAGTTTAGACATGGAATATGACAGTGAATGTGGTGCTTGGTTAAACATCGCTTTATTAATCAGCAAACCTGAATTTCCTGGTGAATTGGGCCTGTTGAGCTGTTCTGTTAGGCTTGTATTGATCAAATCTGAATAAATGAATATTTTTGGCTGAAGAAGCTGGGGTCTGCTGATTCTATGAGGGAAGTAATGAAACAGCCCAGCTTCTTTTTTGGAAAGACCACATTAACACAATAAATGAGCACTTGTTTAAGCCGCTTCTGTTTTGTTCTTTCCTGCTAAAAGTGCTCACTGGTTGTCTAGAAGGAGCAAAAGAATATTTGTCTGCCATTTTTGCTTCCCTTCTCTGATTAAGCATTTCATTTTATATGCTGATGTTTGAAAATTCATGTATATTTGTCTCTGTTGGTTAAGTTGAAAATGGAGTATCTTAAATTTCCAAAGTTTTTCTCTGATGTTAAAGTCTGTTTGTTAAGCATTAGTCTTATGTTTCCACAGAACGATAAGCTCCTGTCCAAACAGGGTTTTGTATTGATCTTTTTCTTTACTTCCAGAGAACAGAAGTCCCTGTTTTGGTTTAAGTAAGAAGAGAACTTTCTGAATTTTGTAATTTTTTTTAATATTTCAGGATCAAAACAAGGCTCCATCTGAGCTTTTGATTTGATTTTTGTGAAATATTTGAAAATCAGATGACAGCTGATTTTCTTTAGGGATTTTCTTAACCTATTTGAAAGCTGCAGTGTTATCTGCTCTGCTGTTGCACTTAATAGTGGAAGTTTATTCATGTGGATCCAAAGACATTTTGCTTCCTAGTTGAATGTGTAAAGAGATGTAATGGGACCAGCAATAAATCCAGTTAACAGAAAAGACTTATAATAATCCAAACCTGGATATTTTACAAATGATTCATAGCCTGATTGTCTGTATTGGCTGATTTAGAGAACAAAAAGTGTGTTTAACATAACTTGTGTGTCCTGCTGCTGTTCAAGCTACCAGAGAGACTCTGCTCAGATGGGGGTGACCAGCAGACCTCAAGGCAAGCACCCTGCAAAAGTTGCTTTTACTGAAGCTCGCAGAATTTTATTTCTGATACTTCAATGTGAATTTTGAGGGTTGTTTCCCATCTAATACCCCATTTTCTCTCAAACAGTGAGTGTATTACCTTAAGCTGTTCTTTTGGTATTTTCCTGCACAGCAGAGCAGACATATGGCAGCTCCTAAAGATTTCTGTCGGTTTATATAATTACTGGAGTAAGTGGGATAAGGGCCCTTAGTCATTTCAAATCTTCCCACCTTATTAAAGGTGGGAAGGGGTAAAACAAAATTATGTTGAATATTGAACTAAATGGCCTTGGTTTTGATATTTAAAGTTATTAAACTGACAGTTTTCCTTACACATCCTGCTTTTAACTGTTATAATCCAATCCAGTCCATTCTAATTCCTCTTCCATAGGGTATGATCTTTTCTCCATTTCAATTTGAAGTGATCCACCCATCCAGAGAGTTGCTGTTAAGTCTTCCTCCCACCACATAGAGAACCACAGAGGGCTCATGTCTTCTGGTGTAATTGATATGGTATAAAAGGAAACTCTGCATTGTGATAACAGTTCGATGTATAGCACAGTTGCAGGCACAACTTCCTTGATTATGGAATTTTGAAAGCCTGTTGGTATGAGCCAGCAGTAGCTTGCAAACCTGAAATGCAGGCTGGTACAATTTAGAGGAACTCCCAAAGCAAGCGTTGCTGTGGCACCTGTGATTACCATAAGCTACCTAAGTTTGTCCTGTTTTTTGTTGTCAAGAGAAACTTGCTCTCAAATATTTTGAGTAATTTCAAACCGTCATTCAGACTCTTCCTACGTGTTCCTTATGTTTATGCCCTCATTTCTCAGACTATCTGTACAGTTGGAGCTTGGGGCAGTTGCAGTATTATCTCAATGTTCATGCATGTTTTTACAGGGTTTTAGGAGAAAGTATCATTTCCTGTATGAAGCCAACTAACCCACTGAAACGTCCTTCTCCCCTTCATTTTACTCCTCTTTCAGAAAGCTATGAAACTGATCTGTGGTGAATGGAGTTCAAATTAAGGAAATGCTGGTTGTAAAACACATTAAACAGAGCTGTAAAATGAAGCTTGGATATGATTGCCTCCATTTATTAATATGTATCTCACAGTCTTTGAACTCTGAGTAGATTTTGCACAGAATTCTTAGCTTTTGGCAACTTGTTTCTCTGCTCATTTCACTTTTTACCTTGCATTTTTGCAGTGAGAAGAAACGAAAGCCAGCGTGGACTGATAGAATTCTATGGAGAGTGAAAAATCCCTGTGAGGTTGCATCAAAAGAAGGCGAATTCCCTGAAGAAGAACACCTGATTTCTGTTACTCTAAATAACTATGTCAGTCACATGAGCTATGGCATCAGTGATCACAAACCTGTCACAGGAACTTTCAAGCTCGAGGTGCTGTCCCAGTTACGTTGTTCAGAAAAAGTTTGTTTTACTCAGTGTTGCCATACAGCAGCTGATTGCTTTCAGGTTATTTCCAGTCAATTAAGAGTCCCACAGGTGGCAACTGTGGCAGAGAATAATTTGAAAAGAATAACTGGAAGAATGCCAGGCTTGACTGAGTTTAAACTCTGTTCTTTTGTGTAGATGAAGCCTCTTGTCTCAGATCCCTTGGTCATTCTGAGTCCCGAGGGTGAGTGGACTGCAGAGCACGATGTTCTCATCCGCTACTCGGCGGTGCCCGAATTCCCGAGCAGTGCTTGGGACTGGATTGGGCTCTTCCAGGTAATGTTACCTTATCATGGCTCTTCAGCAAAGATGGGGAATGTGACTGCAGGAGGTCGTGGAGAGTTTTAGAGCACTGATTGTTGCTATTGCAGAGCTCTCTGAAATAGCTGTGTCCTTGATTGCCGTTACTTTCTACGTGCTGACAGTTTAGCTCTACAGCATGTGAGTTCTTCCACACCCTTTAAATTCTCTGCTAAGATAGTTTGGTGGTTTATTTAAGTAAAATGTTGCAGAAGTTGTGGAAAGGAGTTTATGCAGCAAAAAAAGGACAAAAATAAAAGTCAGTGGAAGGGTGAGAGAAAAGAGCACTCCCACGCTCTCAGAAACAAAGATTTGTGCATGCCCCCAAAATGTTTTGATCCTAAGACTGAAGCGTTTTAATTATTTCAGTAAAACAGCAAACATCTCTCACAACTTTAAGTTTCCCATGTAGCATGGTTTTTGTTTCCATCAGGAAGCTGATGGTTTGTATCTTTCTTTGCAGGTGACTTTCAGGCATGTGAATGATTATGTTACTTATGCTTGGGTGGAAGATGATGAAATTTCTTCCAACAAAGACAGCAAACAAGTAAGTCAGTTGTATTTCTTTCTAAAGAAAAGAAATTTATTTTCCCATAGAATAGCATTGGAGGTCTGTTCCATATCCCCTTCCCCTTTGGGGTTCTCTATCCTCTTCCCAATTGAAGCTAATTTGGAACAATATTATTCTTTGAAATCCCTCTTCCTAATTCTTCCTATTGAATGTTTTGGTCCCTCTTTAAAAACTGCTGTCTGTTACAAAGCTTTCTAGTAGTGGTTACCTAAAGGGATTTAAACCAAACAAATAAAACTTATTTTGATGCAAATGATAAATACCCAGGGATACTTACCTGAACAAATAGAAGTTGAAATGGAGAACCGTGGCTCCTTGGGACAGGAGCAAACCAAGCTTGTGGCTTGCTCTGCTGTTGCCACCAGGAGGCAGCTCCGCTCCCTCTGCTGCTCTGTGGCTTTGTCCCTTCCCTTCCAACGGCTCTGGGTCTCTTCTCCCTGAACCAAGCCAGCTTGCTGACATGGTGGAGGATATTCCTTCTCCTCCCTGATTTAATTTTCAGACAGTTTCCTGAGTTATTTCTGTCCTCATCCGTTTTAGCTTGCATTTTAAAACTTACTTATAAATAGCAAATACTGATTTTGATGGTGTCCTGAATGGCTTTTTTGTCAGCTTCTTTTTCTGTGGAAATTGCTCATTGCCTGTTCTTATTCTTGCCAGGTTTACATGAGTGCTTCAGAAATACCTAAGACGGGAGGAGAATTTTTGCTTTGTTATTACAGCAATAACTTGCAGTCAATAGTTGGCATCAGTGAGCCTTTTCAGGTAGTACATTTGGAAGCTTTGATTAATGTTGATGTGATTTTTTTTTTTAAATAATTTCTTTTGTTTTCACATGCATCTGAACATAGCTGTGTTGATCTTTGGGAAGGTGGCAGCAAAAGGAATTTTAAAAAGGATATGTCGTGGCTAAAAAGAATTTGCTGATGTACTAAAAGACACTGAGTAACTGTTATGGCATCACATAGCAGTGAAACAAGAGAGGTTTCTCTCCCTCAGTGTTCACTTCTGGAACTTCAGGCTCTGTCGTGTTAGGTCCCCAGTTTCTGTAAAGATGACAAATCAAGTGCTGCCAAATTTCTGTCAGATTGTAAGTGAGCTCTTTGTGCTGCATTCTTGTGACTTGCACACAAGTGTTTCCTGTAAATTGTCACTTGAATTTGGGAAGGATGGGACAGCTGGACTCAAGTCATTTGATTAACAGGCTTTGTTTAATTTCTGCAAGGATGACTTAACCTGCCCAGACAGACGAACTGACCAACCATTGCTGCTTCTACACAAGCACTGTTTTTTCCAGAATAATTTTGTTTGTGCATAAATTTCCGTGTTGTCATGGCCGTGCTAATGTGGTGGGAAATGACTGAAATAGGAATTCTGCATTGTTGATAATGAGGATGAAGGGCTTTTAGAAGACAGTGAAACTCCAGTGCCTCAGGGGATACAAGAATGAAAGTTCCTGGGCTGGCTGATATCTCATTCCTATTTGATACTATTTTATTATTTTGTTTAGGTGTACTATTCCTGTTTTTCTCTGCATGGGTGAGAAACATGGCAGAGTGGAGTATTTGTGTTGTCTGTGAGCTCAGTATCTATCAGAGACTCTGCAGGACTGTTGCCTTTCTTCTTGCATGACATTTAATGTTTTGATATCACTGTAGTGGATTTTTGCTAGATTTTTTAATCTTCTTAATTTTTATCAAGTATAACAGACTTCTTTATATAATGGTATGGATAATACAGAGCAACACAGTGCTTTTGAATTGTTGATTTGGTTTTTATCCTGTTTTTCTCCTAGATTCAGCCTAGCCAAACACCAATAGAAAAGGATCTGCCAGAGGAAGAGAACAGCTGGCTGCAGAAACCTGACAATCCAGAATCAGATGGTGATTCTGAAAAAAGAAAGGGCATTTAATGGTCCTGGTTCAGCAGTCAGATGATTCTTTATGTCTTAGTGATTGTAAGCTTTTGCTCTTAGAAGATGGAGTAAGACAGGTAGGATTGTTCAGAAACTTTGGAAGCTCATAGAAGATAATTTATTGTGGAAATTGATATTTTTATTCTGGGGAGAGTAACTCTCTTGCACTGGATGAGAACTGTAAAAATAGCACTTAAGGAATGCTGTATGTTTTAAGGTGATAGACATTTCTAATACAATGATTTAACCTAAGGAAGTTGCAATGTTTAATAGATTTTTAGGCTTGTTCTTTTTTTTGTAGAGGATATTTTATTTACGATGCAATATTTACTATGCTGTAACCACTTAATAATTGATTTCCAAATTTTGAGTTTAAATGAAGTTATTTAAAAATTATTTATTAGATACAGCTAGTTAGCTTGTTTTGAAATTTTATTTGATTTTCAAATGTAAGCTAATTACCTTTTGGGAAACACCAGTGACAACAGGTCACATGAAAAACAAAGTCTTTGGAGTGTGTAAAGTCTCTTTTAGTAGATCCTTCTCTTCATGCCTTACTGAGAACTCTTTGTAGGATTTTCCATTTCTGATTTTTCCAAATTGAAATGCATTTATCAAAATGCACTATTCCTGATTTTTAAAAAATTCTTCTTTTATAAAACAATTAAGCAAGTTGCCTGTTGCCTTTCTCCCCCTCATTAAAAGAGGAAAATAAACCCATTTTTATACCAGTCCTGGCTTGGAGTTAGCCAGGATCCCACAACTTCTGAAGGAAATTGAGGAAGTTGAGAAATGCTTTAGCATTGGTGAGCAGCCCATGGTTGATGAAGCATTTGGCATTATCTTTAAAAATTGTAAATCTCTTCAATTTATAGCAATCAGTCTGCAAACTTCCTGTTTTTCTAGAGGTGCTCAGACCTTACCGTATCCTGTGCACTGGAGGGTGGAGATGGAATAAGAAATTTCATGTACCTTGAGGAACCTGAAAGGTAGTTAGCTTCAGCAAGGGTCTTGTTTCTTGGGGAGGAAATAGAGATCTTTGGAAAGTATAGGAAGAGGCACCAACATTCCACGGAATCTCAGACTGCAGTGCTGAGGGCACTTGTGAGTGTCCCGTGTTCCGCATCCCCAGCTCCCTCCCGTGGGTGGTGAGCAGGGTTAGCTGCTCCTCACTGCCGCGGTGGGTGGGGATGGAAAAGAGCAGATTTGGCTCAAGTGGAGATCAAAGGCTGTTGGGATGTTCATGCTGGTTCACTGCTTCAGAACTGAGTGGATTCCTTTTTGCTCTTTTTCTCAAAGCCTTATTTTTTTTTTTCAGGGTTATTTTGACATAGAGAGTTGACAGCTTGATAGGATATTTGTTTTGCTTCTCTCATTCACTGTATAAAATCTTGTGAGGTCCAGGTGGCTTTGTGTCCTGTCGAAGCTCTGACATAGGTTTGCTGGTTAGGTAGTTGCAGTGGGCATTAGGAACACTTGGCCTCTGTAGGTTTTAGTTGTATCTCAGCTTGATGCTTGGTGTTGGGAGCTGCTCCCCGTTGTGAGTAGTGAGGGCAGGTTCAGAGGGTCCCGTGTTCATTGCATGGATTAACACTGCCTTGAGGTTTACAGTTTGAACATTCCTGTTGCACTTCGGAGCAATACTAGAAACGGTCTTCCCGTTTATACTGGTCTCCCAAGAATTTGTTTTGCACTGAATCTTTAATGGCAATTAGGGCATCAGAAAATATCCTGCTTTGAATTGCAGTAACTTCTGCAGTTCCTGAGTCGTGCTGTCTCTGGTTTCACTCGTGTAACTCTATGAGCGTTCTCCATGCAAGGAGATGCTGTGGAGAGCCTGAAGAACGGTGGGCTTTGAATTCCAGACCGCAGCTGGCGATTTACTGTGGACCAAGATCCAGTTTCTTCTAAGCAGGGTGCATCTGCTGGGCAGGAGCAGCTCGCAGGGAGCCTCTCTGCAGGGGCAAGGCACTCGAGGTCCTTTGTGTTTGCCGGAGCTGAGAACCCTCTGTCACTGGACACAGAAGCTGCATTTTGCAAACCGATCCTTTGAACCACGAGACTTCCCGGAAAATGCCCCCAGCAGCTGGGATTGGAGCTGCTTGTGTGTAAGAAGGACGCTGCACAGAACTCTGCGCTTCTTTCTTCAGTATTATGCACACAGAGGCACTTTTGGTTACTATCGTTACCTATGGTAGCTTTTCAAACTATTCCGTGACCTGTAATGATGCAATTTCTGATGAAATTTATCTTTCTTAAAACACCTTTAGTTGGATGTTATAATCACTGGAAATGTTTTTATACTCGTGTGTTTTCTTTTCATGTACCTCTGAAATAAATCCTGGCAGTGAAGTGTTGTGCATGGCCTCTGTTAATTTGAGAAGGAACAGACTGGTTTGGGTGGGGAGGATTAATTTGTAACATTTCTTCAAGGAACTTGCTTTGGTCATGTTTGATGCACAGATACAAAGTATTTTAGAAGGAAAGCAGTAAGAACACGTAGGGCTTTGGGCTGCAAAAGAAGAGCAAGGGCAAATGCTATTTTTTCCTTTGGACAAAGCAGATTCATCTTATTTTTTTCCCTATTTCAATGAATCCAGTATTATATGCTCTTGTGATTTTGCATTTTCTGGCCCTCTTCTGCATTGAGGAGGTTTTGACATTTTCCTTGTAAAAATGCCCAGACCACTTAGAATTTTTTCTTAATTTTTGAGAACGGGTTCTTCTAATTTCACTTTTTCGCAGTGAATTTTTCATGGTGTGATTTGAAGCGTCTCTTTTGTCTTTATGAAAGATTTGCTACATTATGCTTCATATTTTAAATTTTGAATATTTTAATATAAATTTGCACTCGATTTCCATCTAAGGGTGACTTGCCATAACTCCCTGCTGTTGAAGAATTAATTTTTCAAGTGGGATCTATATCTCCCAAGGAATGTTGTCCAGCCTAGCCTCATTTAACTTCTGTGTATTTCTGATTGCTGGCTAAGCTCAGGATGTGCAGTGTATCATTGCACACAGATAGTACAGCTCTGTGTAAACAGGAAATATTTCTAAGATGTCTTGCGTGTTTGTGAGACCCTAAAAATACGTTCTGATAAAGACCATTGTTTCTACTACCACTTCTTCCTTCTCTGCTCTTGGACACTGAGTGACACTCAGATGAACTTGTCTTAATTAATATACTGCAGTGGAAAGGCCAGTTGAACAAAGCTGGAGTTGGGTTTTCCTTGAGAGAGGAAGCGATACCTTTTTTGAGAACTCTGCGTGGCTAACAGGAAACTTCCTGTGGCCCTTTCTGCCCCTGGATGTAGGGATTGCAGTTTGGATGTGACTGACACGAAGCAATTCCTAGTTAATACACAGTTACTCTGGAAAATAACCTGCTCAGGAACTGCCCTGAACTCGTTTAATTGCTTCACTTTGAGGAACATCATCCGTCTGTGTTTGTACGTCCCACCTCCCTTAGCTCAGTGGAACTGTCATCTTCCACTGACAGGGTCTCTGCAATTTAAAAGAACATTGTGCACCCTAGAAAGCAGCAAGAGAAATCTCTGTGGGAGCAGCTGAGCACAGGTCGGGAGAATTACTCAAGGTAAACAGTGAAGTGTGAGATCTGGAAATGCAAACTGGTGAGAGGAAATGCAGAGGTGCAGGAAGAATTCAGAAAATACGAATATAGGCACCACAAAAAGGACGAAAAATAGAATAGCAAATGTTTTAACCTGCTAACCATACTTTGAAACTGGCAGTTCTCAAGTGCAGACATCAGCTCTGGTAGGGAAGGTTTCAGCATCATTTATTAAATACCAGTTTCACTGTAAGTGTGTGGTTTTACAGCTCAGGCTCATCAGAGACCACGCTGTGCTCCTGTGTCCTTTTTTATTTTGTTCTTGCAAATTGTTTTCTCCAGCTTCTTTCTGCTGTCTTTACCCTTTTTTTCCCCCTCTTACCACTCCTTTGTAGCCAATTTTGAGAAGTTTTTTTGCACATGATTCTGGTATCTGCATCACAGGAGCCATTCCCCTAACACAGCTCTGGTGTTCTGACCTTTGTGATTTCTCTCCGTAGAAAGGAGGGATAAACCAGGCTGAGATATTACTGAAAATAGGATGGGTTTGGTTGGGGAAGCGACAGTGTGGGCTTTTTAAATGTGATAAAATCTATTTTTTTAGTAGAACTCTGTATTGGGAAGTAAGTGCTCAAGGGAACAATCATTGGACTGGAACAATCCTGTATATAAGAGCTGAGGAAGCATGAGAATAACTCCAGGTATGAAACAGAGCAGTGACAGGCCCTTTCTTTGCAGTTGCTGAACGGAATAGTGTTACCTGTATCTGCTCTGGAGTGGCCACTGCTTGTTAATCTTATTAATTTATCTTGTTAATGCTTTCTTGGCAAGCTTTATCAGCTGGAGTTGGTTTGTAGTAGAGTTGAAAATTCAAATTTGGCTCTTCCAAGAAGACAGAAGGAATTATCTCATCAGCAAATCTTAAAATACCTGAAACTTAGACTGATTTTTTTCCCCCACAGTCATGAGGGGGATATGAGATACCTGATATATTTTTTGGAGGGTAATAGGTCTGGCCACTCCAGGAATGGATGGCATGATCATTGTAAAGCTCTGTAATTGCACTTAAACCAGTGTTCACCAGATTATTTTTCTATTTGTAGGAATTTTCGTGCAGTAGCGTGCCAATTAATTTCCTTTGCCATGATTAGTTAGCTACTCAAGGACTCAATTAATAATGATTCTATTCTACAGCAGTTTGCAGAACTTCCTGTAGTTACCGTGGGAGCAATCAGGGTTTTCTAGTGCTTGCTCTTGGAGGCAAAGATGAAGAATTTTTTCTACACAAAATCTCTTGGTAGATTTTCGAAGTCCACCATGGGATTGTTTCGTGCCAACACCTCTGGAACAGCATCTGCAGCAACCTGACTTTTCTGAGCCCAGCGGGACAGAAATGGAACAGAAATGGAACAGCAACGAAGTTGGAGGCAATAAACACAAAGATAAATTTAGGCTCCTTGGAACTGTCGTGGCACATTGTAACGAGTGGAAACCAGTCTTGAACTTCATTGTTTCGGCTCACACCTAACGCTTGGTACAAATCCAGAGGTTCATCTTTTCCCCTCGCAGCAGGGCTCCCGACCAAAGACTGCGCTTAGTCAAGGTTGTCTGCTGCTGCTGCACTCTGAAACCAGAACTGTCCATAAAAAATAGAGGGATTTACTGACTTCCCTTGGAAAAATGGAACTGCACATTGAACGTGTTCCTGCAGGAGAAATCATCCGCGAGGCTGAGCGCAAGACTGTGAGCCTGGCTTTTATTGCTCTCTGTCCCCCTCTGGTACTGTTGGTTACACAAGAACCAACTCAGTTGTGAACCGAGCAGCTCCAGGGTGAGAATGTGAGGGTTTGCCAGGCTGGTTGGTCACTGGAGGGACTGTAGCTGTGTTGTGAACAGTTTTTTCTCTCTGGGATGGAATTGGTAGCAATGAAGTGAGTGGGAGTTTAGAAAACCATTACAATGTGTTTCCTGTAGAAATACTGCAGCGTAGCAAAGCTGGTGTTTGGCGTGGCTGCGTGAATTCCGTCAGAATTCTGGGAGCGCTTTCAGACTGCAGAGGAAGGGAAAGAGCTTTCAGACAGTTATTTTGTTCCTCTTCAGTGTTGATTGTGCTGTCACGGGGTTCGTGCCCTGAATGGTACAGGAAGGGTCACATATGGAAAATTCAGTGGTACAGGCACATAGTAACAGACTCTTGTGGCTGTCTCAAGGAACTGACTAATCTGTTAACTTGGGGCTTCACTATCTTGTGTTCAGGCTTTGTATGTAAGCAAATGGAAATCCATCAGCTGATTATTTCTGGTTTGACACAAACAGTTGAGAAAGACTGTACTTTTCTGAGAATAATCTTGGTTTTCTTGGAATGAATGGCTGTTCTGTGTGTTTCGCTTCAGAATATTTTCTATCTGCGTTTGTGTAATTTGTAATTAAAGGAATCTAAAAAAAAGGAACTGTGTAAAGTTTAAAATGTTTGGAAGTACCTAAATGGAACTGTGAATTTCTCTCTCTTTGTCATAGCTATTTAAAACCTGTTTAACAGATCTTCATCTCTGGTAGAGCCATCTCGTACTGAAGTGCACATCTGTGCATGTTGCTGCTGTTTCCTAGCATTGTCTTTCTAGTGACTAATCTGGAGCTCCATCTGAAAATTAGCTGAGACATTTACTCCATGGTTACACAATTGTCAGGTAGAGTCATTTTACTTCAGAAAAAACCCGAGAGCTCCCTCTGCCTTGTTGGGAGAGGAGACAGTGGCAATTCTGGTGTTCTTTGGTTTTCAGTAAACGGCCCAGGAATGCTACAGATTTATTTGTAGTGACAGTAGGGGACACTGGCAGGACTGAGCTGTTGTTCCCAGGGGGAAATGTTCCTTTAAGCCTTAGCGTGTGCGGGGGTCCTGGGGAAGACATCAAAGAGAGAAAAGGTATCGGTTCAGCTTTCTAAAATGTTTTAAACACTTTTTAACATTCCATGGAATGCTAACTTGCTACTCTGAAAACGGTGTGTGTCAAGCACTGTTGGTGCTGCAGGAATAGCCAGAGAGGGGTGGCTTTCGCTGTCCTGTGCTTTAAGAGAAACTTTAAGATATTTTAAAATTCTGCAGGAGTGGTAAGAGCAGAGCTTGACTGTTTCAGCTCAGTGTGGTTCAGGCTGTCGGAGTTCAGTGCGCAGAATCTCCTGTGGATCCTGACGAGATTGCCTCGGGTATTTCACACCTGTGTGGGATGAACCAACCTGCTGCTCGCAGTCAGCTCGGTGGAATCACTCCGGAGCGAGCTTCACCCTGCGTCCTTCCCAGGAACATGCACTTTTGATGACTCCCACAGCCAGGCGTCAGCCAGGAGGGGCCGGTAGAATTACCGCCAGCGTTCGAGGTTTATCTTGTCCGTCTGGAGCAGACAGGTGCGTCTGCCCTTAGAGGCAACAGCAACAGCTCGGTGCAGCGGCTGCTCAGCAGGATGCTGCCGCCGCGGACAGCGTAACCGGCGCGGGCCGGGGCGGCGGGCGAGGCGGGGTCGCGGTGCCGGCGGAGCCGCGGGGCCGGTGCAGGTGAGGGCGGAGGCAGCGGCCCGCAGCCCGCATGCCCGGCGCTCGGACATGCTCACTAGCGGCGCGGCGCG
>VWPU01002409.1:0-27474 GCA_013398955.1 Callaeas wilsoni
CCGCGCCGGGCCGGGGCCGGCGGTGCTGCGGCCGCCGCGCGGTGATGTCATCCCGACCGGCCCCGCTCCGGGGGGGCCGCACCGCGCCCGGCCGGAGCGCAGCGATGTCCCCGGGCCATCCCCGCCCTGTCGCCGCTTCTCCAGGGGACCGAGGTCGCTGGGGCGCGGTGGCGGCCGCAAGGGGCTGTGGAATGCCCGGGACGAGGGTGATGGCCGGGTGTCACTCTTGACTGTCAGAGCACAAAGACCTCCCGAGAAATCGCCTTCCGCGCTCCCCATCTCGTCAGCGTTAGGGCCGTTGTTGTTCCAGGATGCCACACGCCCTCTCTGATGGTTGCGGAGACCCAGAGGAGTTAATGCTCACATCTTCCCCACCCCTTTGTCAAAGGTGCATGTTGGGGAGGCTCAAAAGGTGAGGAGGTGACTGTAGAAAGTCACAGATTTTATCTCCAGACCCGATGGTGGAATCAGAGGAAACATCAACTGCTATTTCTCTTGCCCTTTGCCCGCTGGCGCAGTGAGAGGTGTGTGTTTCTGGCAAGTTAAATTCCTGGGAAGGGGGTATCAGTTGAGCTTTACTGCCTGTATAATGCTGAAATCGGTGCTTTCGTGCCATAAAACGCCTCATATTGTGCCAGAGACTGTCCAAACGCAGGTGAGGGCGTTTCCTATGTGAGTTTTAAAATTGGAGCTTTTGCCTGCTGAAAACTGCTGATCCAGCCCCTTGCTGCTCTCTTGGAAACTGTAAATATTTGGTACTTTATTGGCACAACGCTTCTGGCCTTGAATGCTTACCCAGCCCTCCCCTGCCACAGGACCAAGCCAAGGGAACACGCACAAACAAGAACCAACCGAAGCCTGGGATACTTGCTGGGACCCTGCTGTGTTCTCCTAAGCTGTGTATTAAAAGCAGTAAAGTCCTAAATCGGCCCCTTAGTAACTACCTACTGTTAAACTGGTGAGAATCAGCTTATTATGGTCAGGAGGAGACCGGTTTGCCTTTGTGGATTGCTCAGACTTTGTGTGAGCCAGAAGGAAAACAAAATCTGAGGCTCAGAGTAGTTGAAAGAAAGCAGGATTAAAATAGCCCAGGAGGGACAGAGGGGGTGAGGGAGTTTGGTGCCGGCAACTGCAAGTGCTCCTTGTTTCTCTGTACTTTCCTCTGCCCTTTTGCTCTCTCAGCTGACTGGGCTGCAGAGCTGAGCCAGGAGGAGGGGAGGAGGAGGATGAGGCCTGGCAGCCCCCGCAGTTGCTTTGGGTCAGGGCTGGAATTACTCTGTTGGAGAAAGTAAATACGGCTTGTTTTTGTCTTTGAATCATTACACAACAGGAGCAGGAAGCGATTGTTTACAATGCAGTTGGAGAGGGCTGGTGGAAAACATCACCAGCGATTCTGTACCCTCAGAATGGCTTAATTTTAAGGCTTCAAAACTTTGCAGAAATGGAATGGTTCCAGAAAAGCAGCAAAAAGGCAGAGTCAGAGCTACGGCTGTTTACAAAAGGCACCCAGGCTCCAGTTTCACGGCAAGTGGCTGCCTTAGGTCTTGGTCTGCTGCTCCTCAGTTAAGATTCTGCTTTCTTCAATGCTTGTGTTCCCCCTTCTTGTATTTTTGGAATTCTTCTGTGAATTTCTTATGCTTGTTGATCTGCTTGGTCTTGGGTCTTGCCTGAGTAAAATTTCCTGATTTCTCTTCATTGTTGAGGACTTGGGAAGGGGACTGGCTGGGAAACAGCAGGGGTTTGATCCAAGGTGTGTGGAGGGCACGGAGCAGTGACTCCTCTCGTGATCTGAGGTGCTGTCCCTGGTGGGAAGCTGAGCTCTGTGAGCTGGTCCTTGGCAGCAAAATGTCCTTGGTGTGGGTGCAGGGGGTAAAATGTGGCAGCACCCTCTGCATCCATGCGCTGAACCCAGATGCTGAGGCGTGTTCAGATCTGTTGCAGGAGTCCAAAACAATTCCCAGAACAAAGCTGTGGTCTGTGTCAGAGGAACAGGCTGTCCTGGCAGCAGTGAGATCGTGCAGCAGCCTGACGACACTGCTGCACTTCCCGAAAGGAGCACGAGTCCTTGGGAGCATTGTCCCACTGCTCCTGAAGCAGGGGTTTGGATTGGGCTGGCAGCAGCTGCCAGCTGTGTTTTCAGTGCAGCACATAACCAGTGTGGTTACGGACACGGGCCTGGATCCCAGACTGGCCAGAGAACTCAGAGTACCTCGGTCCTGTGCCCCAGTGTCCGGCCAAAACAGAGGCAGGAACATACCTACGTGTGTCCAGCGGCTCAGCTGGAGCCCCTGGCTTGGTGACAAACATAGAGGTTTGACCTCAGCCTCTGTGGACAGAGTGTTCCCATCGCAGGTTCCATCCTCTGGGAGATCTGCCTTTGGTTGTGGGAAGCCACTCCTCTTCAGAGGAAAGGCAGTGGTGGGTGTGGAGCTGAATCTCCTGTTGGCTCTGGGAAACAGCAAATGTGTCCATCCCTGGGACTCATCCAGTGTGAGCCAGCCATGCCTGTACCCATTGAGAGACCAGCAGTGGCTGAATTGTCTGCTTCACACACCATCCTGTGCTTGTCACAACAGTTTTGCTTGTTGGTGGCTTGGAAAAACATCTGGATATTGATATGAGGTTGGTCCATGAGCCCTCGCTGGTCCTTGGAGGGTCCTCAGGGTGTCTGTGCTCTGGCAGTTGTGCTTTGAGAGCTGGGATTCCTTGAGAGGAGGATGCTGCTCCAAGCTGCTGCTTAGTTGCCTGTGTCTTGGATTAATTACCGAGGACATTCTGTGACTTGACTGGATGTGGAGGTAATTATCAGCGTTGAAGAACTGAGCAGGCTTCCAGAACAAATGCCAGCCTGACATGTAGACCACAAATTTTGATTTTTAAATTATTTTTCTTTTATATAACACAAGCTCCTGACTGGTAGCCAGGAGTAATAAAACCTGTGTGTTTTGTTCATTACTTAATTGTTTTTTTACTAGAAAAACTTCAGATCTTCCTTTGAGCCAGAAGGGTGGAGACTGGTGAATCCAGGGGCTGTCAGGCTGGTAGGCCCTTGCTGCCTCTGTCATCGAGTAGCCATGAGCCATGGGTAAGTCATGTCCCTTGGCTTTGGTGTTCCTTCTGTGGTCAGTCCCAGGAGGAATCACAGTCAGGAGAGTCACTTGGGAAGTCTCACAGTGTGTCACCTGCTCGTGTGACATTCTGTGGTTGACTGGCAGCGTGTAAATGCTACCAGCTCTGTCATGCTGTTGTTTGCTGCCTTTTGTTCTCAGAAGGTGGTTTAAGGCTGTGAGAGAAAATGCAGGAATGTGAGAGAAAATGCAGGAATGATTTCAAGACTCTGGTGTCTGGCATGTGTCCCCAAAGCATCTGTGCATGTCCAGGCCTGTTTGTGCACAAATAGCAGTGACCTGTGCTGGGCAAAGGCTTTTGGTGCGTGCAGATGCACAGTGGGCTGCACCGAAATACAGTCCTGCCAGCAGTGACAGGTTTTTCTTTGAGCAATTTGAAGTGTCCTGAGTAGTTCTGAGAAATCTGAGTGTGTGCCTGCTGTCTTGGAGGCTTATGGATCGGAAGGTTGTTCAGGTGTAAGGTCACACAGCAGACAGAGGGAAAGTCTGGCGTGGAAGCCTCCTGAGGGCTTGGACAGAGGGAGCTTGCTGTTCCTTTTCCAAGGATAGTGACACTGTGATTAAATGTTGAGCAAAAAACCAGTTCCTTATCTGAAACTGTGATGTAAATACTCTGTTTGCCATCCTGAGGTGACACAGAAGGTGCTGCCCGTTTGCCCCTCGTGCTCAGGGGGTGCGGTGAGTTTTAAGCTGTTTGGATGATGGAGGTCCAGTGCTCATCCTGCATGGCCCATGGCAAGGGTGGATCGCAGAATCCCAGAATGGTTTTGTTTGGAAGGGGCCTTAAAGTTCATCTCATTCCACCTCCTGCCATAGGCAGGGACACCTTCCCCTATCCCAGGTTGCTCCAAGCCCTGTCCCCCCGGCCTTCAACACTCCCAGGGATCCAGGAGCAGCCACAGCTGCTCTGGGCACCCTGTGCCAGGGCCTCAGCACCCTCACAGGGAAGAATTCCTTCCCAATATCCCATCAAACTCTGCCCTCTGGCAGTTGAATGCCATTCCCCCTTGTCCTGTCACTCCAGAGGTACTGTACAACTAGAGGACAAGTGTCTTGACATGAATTTAGAGTTCACAGTTGTGGTGTGGCTCTGCTTGATCACGAGCTGAGCTCTTATCATGATTTGCCAGATGAAAATGGTCATTCCTGGAGCCAGGCTCAAAATCGTATTCCTGCTACATTTTTAAACTGCTGAGAAAAATGAAGGCGTTTTCTCTTCGTGTATTTTCAAGCTCTATTCTGGAGTCAAGAAGATTGAGAACTTTTGCAAATGAATAAGGCTGCTGAGATCCTTCTGCAGTCACAGGGCCCCAGGAACCTGGCATTCAGAAATCCTTCCAGGCACTGCACATCTGGTATTGCAGCCACAGTGATGGGATGGAGAGCCATGAAGGCAGAGCATCCACTGCTCCATGTTCATGTTGGTAATACCTTCCAGGGACAGTGGAGCTTCAGGTTCCACCTATTCCATGATGCAGAGACATGTTTTCTATCAGTTCAAAGCTTCTAGGTTCAGAGCAGTGTAGGTTTGGTCCTGAGTCATTTGTCCTGTCCGGAGCACCCAGCTTTGCAGACAGACTAATAAAATAAACCTGACAATCAGCACTGTCAGGTCTCTGCAGTGCTGCTGTCCTATGTAGCCTGGGACAAGCACCCTTTCTTGGTGCTGAGGACACCTGCCCTGGGCACGACCTCCTTCCTTCCTGGATGTGGGAGTCTCCTCTTGCTCCTCCCGCAGCACCACTGGCCTGAGAAGGAGCAGTGGGCAAGGACAGATCAGGTCAGGTGCTGGGTGAGCCATGACACATTCATGGAGGTGTTTCCTGGTGGTTAGAGGTGTCTGGCCTTAGGGTGGTGTGATATTACAGAAATAGTCATTGATGTTTGTCTGGAATGACCTGCATAACTGGCCTCTGTCTTCAGCACTTGCCAGCTCATCCCACACATATCCTGATTTCAAACCATCCAATTCCTCCTCTCCTTGCAGAAAATCTCTTGGAGAGAAGTCCACGCTCTAGCAGCACTCTGCCCTGGGACTGACCACAGCAGCTTCTTGAAGAAATATGTTCATTTTTGCATCTGCTTCAAATCTGAGGCAGATCCCTCCCCAGGCTGGCTGGCAGGATGTTGTGCGGATGGCAGGGAGAAGCCACAGGGCCAGCAGCCTGCCGGAGGTGCCAGGGATGTCTGTACACTCCGGAGCTGTGGGACACAGGGAGAGGCAGTAGCTCATGGCTGCATTTCTGGTGTCTGCTTTGCTCTCCACACAGCCCTTGCTCGGCTCAGGAGCTGTTTATCTGGTAGCACACTGATGACGTTTCCAGGTGGTATTTGTTCTTGCTGGTGTTTTCCTAACAGCATTCCTGCTGGTCACAGGCAGCAGGGCCTCTCCCTGTAGTCCATCTGCTGCCCTGGGGCAGCACCGGTGCCTGAGGAGTGCTTGTCTAGAATCTCCTGAAAAATGGTGCCCCTTATGCAACAGCGCTGTTGGAGGACTCGCCATGTGTTTTCCTTCTGTCCCACCATCTGTATCTTTTGTCTGCTGAGGCTCTTTTGCATCCAGGGCTGTCCTTTCATCCCGTGTCTGCACAGCACCCAGCACGGCAGGGACCTGACTCCCGCGGCCAAGGTTCCTGGGCACTGCTGATAAAAAAGGTTAATGTTTGCAAAGTGTGGCTTAAAATTTTCCACTGTTCTCCTCAACTGCCACAATGATCTCATCCTGCATTGCCATGGGATACACTGTGTGCTCACATCTTTTGGAGCACAGCTTGGGAAGGACCTCAGTCAAAAAAACAGCCAAGATCCTGGTGTTTTGGGCAATTTGCAAGCTTTGCTGTTGGTACTTAACAGTTGAAACAGTAGTTGAAGGAGAAATAGGCAATTTCCTGGCATATGCAATGCTACAAAAATACTCCTATCTTTCAATAGGCCCTAGCAGAGAAGTTTCCCTGGGAATAACCACTAAAAATGTGTGGTTTTTATCTTGCTCCCATCTTGAGCTCTGACATCCCGGCACTGGGGGGAAGTCTGGCTTCCCTCATGGCAGAGATGTGGTGCCCACAGCTGGAGAAGGGATGGGGCTCTTCCCTCTCGTGCAGGTCATCACTCTTTGCTCAGCCCCTTGGAACAGCAAGTGGCTGGAGCCCCTCCAGCCCCTCTAGGGTGAAGCTCCTGAGCTGCTGCAGTCAGGTGTGGTGTTCTGCTCCCCTGGCAGTGAGGAGGGACCAGAGGATGAGAACATGGATAGGGACAGGGCTGTGTAAACAGTTCTGGTTTGCTCTGCACATTGGGTAAGGATTAACTGTAGCCAGGTGCTGCAGGAGAGGAGAAAGTCTCAACTTCAGCACAGCTGTAGTTTGAGAGAGCTGCAGGAGGAGAGCAAAGCTTGTAAGATCAGGCCTGTTGTGTATGAAATGTGAGTGTGCAAACACTGCTGGTGCTGGGGTGGGGGGATCCTGCCTGTCCTCAGCACCGTGCGAGTGGGGGCTCGGGTGCTGGGCTGGCATCTCCAGTCAGGTTTCTCTGAAGTGCCCTTTAACCATATTCTCTGTATAGACACTAAATTAAGGCTGGTATTTATAGCCATTCCTGCTGTGTGATGTTGATGCTCTCATGAGTCACAGGCTCAACCTCTCGCTCCCACCCCAGGCTGAGGAGGGTGTGGGTGACCATCACTATCTCTTGCTGGAGATCTCTTGTGCCTGAACTCCTGTGTGCACAGAAATCATTCAGGGACTGATGCAGCTTCTCCTGATTGCCAAGCCTGCTTCCTTGGCTCTCCAAGGCTAGGATGGGACAGAGTGTGCTCTTTAGCAGAGCTTCAGGTGTCCTGGAAACTTCTGCCTATATATTCAGGTACCTGAGCACCTTAGGTGGGATTGCTCCCAAGTGCCTTTCCGAATGAAGTTTCAGAAATGGGCATTTCCAGGCAGAGGAAGAAGCGCAGTGCTTGAGGTGTTTGTAGTTGCAATCACACAGACCTGCTGGAGGGATCCAGCAGCCCCTGGAGTAAAGCAGCACCTGCTGCCATTGCACTGTGATAACTTCCAGATCAGCCTCCTGCCACAGAGTCCTCTGGGGTCAGGAAGGCTGGGAATGCCCTGGGTCCTGCTGGCCAGAGGGAGCGGGTCCTGGGCATGTGGCAGATTTTAGAAGGTGGGACATAGGCGCTTCCACTGTGGCCCAGCAGACTTGAGGGTAGCTGAGAGCTCTGTCACTGGTGTCTCGTGCCCTTGATTCCTCCTGAGTGCGGAGTCAGCAAGACCCGAAAGATACAGCACCGGCCTCTGTCCAAGGCACCCCGTCTTCTCCCCCTGGGGGACAAAGGACTGTGGTCCTAGAGGTGGGATCCTGAGGCACTGATGTGCAGCTGGAGTGATGATGGACCCTCTTCCTCTCTGTGTGGCACTTTTTTCAGTGTGATGGGCAGGAGGCACCTCTGTTTCCTCTGTGTAAATGAAGATGGTGATGGCTTGTGTCATCTCCTTGTGCTGTAACTGGTGGTGCTTCCAGGGAGCAGGAAGGGGTGTCTGGCATATGGCTGCCCTTCGGCACTCACAGCCTGGGCTAGTTGGATGCTCCAAGATTATCTTCATTTACTAGCCATGATAACATGCCTTCAGCAAATTCCTTTTCTGACCCTTCTCACAATTACCTGCGTTGTTAGGGCTTCCCATGCAAACAGTCCTGTGACCTTGCAGGGCAGCACATGGTCTTTAGGAAGCTCATCCACATGGCCATCTGATAGTATGGGAAGAGAAGCAGGCTTGGGTGGACACTGAAGCCAGGATGACTGGCCAAACATGAGGACACAGCTCTGCAGACTCTGTTAACACCCAGAAGTCTGAGCTGGCTGCAGTCAAGCTGCTGGAATTTCCACGGTGATAAGTGTTGTCCAATCGAGCTCTGGATCTCCAGCCTTTTGGATGCTCTATCCTGTGCACAGTGAACATGTGAGAACGGGGCTCTGTGGGAGGGGGCAGGTGCTTCTGCTGCAGCTGGGTGCTGTGGGTTGGGTGCTGTGGGCTGAGTGCTGGGTGCTGCTGGCACTGTGTCCTTCAGCATTCCCTGGGAGCTGTCTCTGTTCCAGTGTCACGTGTGGTGCTGATGTCTGTGTGACTCCCTGGCTGATTGGTAGCTCAGGGGAAAATTGTCTGTATCACAAGGATGACTCTGGATCCCTGGAGCACTGGATTGGGTGAAAAGGAAACATGAGGAGCTGCATCTTCAGTTATAAAACCCAAAACAAATATGCCTGAATTTTTCATGAAATCCAAATAATCTTGCTCTGTATTGCTCACCCATGGAGTCCTACAGAATAAAAGATCTAACAATACCTAGCAGAGCAATATTTTCCTCCCAGAGGAGGCAGAAATGGTGCTCAAAACCTTCTATGATTTGGTGATTTTGTAGTCTTTTGGCCTTTAAAGAAACTCCAGTTTCTTCCCGAAGTCATATCTAGCCAAATTCAATATATAAGCAATAAGGTTTTATGGAGTGCTCAGAGGAGAAATTCTCAGTGTTTTTGGGGAGAAAACACTCAAACACATGCACTTATCCTGCCCTCCATTATCCCAGTGGGCCAGGAGAAACTGGGGCGATGTAAGCTGGTGAGGGGAGTTGGGCTGGAGCCGGTGCCATGCTGGGTGTGGCAGGATGATCCTGTGAGAGATCCTGCAATACCCAGATCTCACTTTTCTAGGCAGTGCTTAGTAACTGACCTTCTCCCCTTGGCTTAGTTTCTGGGCATTTCAGATGGGCCATTGTAGGCTGTGAAGCGCTTCCCAGAGTAGTGGCAGTTCCAGGAGGAGCATGCACAGAGCCCTACCTGGCTCTAGTACTGCTTCTTTATGTCCTTTCTGCTGCTTTGGGTTGTGGAAAGCAGAGAGCCCTCTGGTAAAACAGTGAAGGGTGTGGGAATTCTCCTGTAAGCTGGAAGAGTGCACAAGCTTTGTGTGCTGCCTGTTGTGTGTGTCAATAAACATAAACTCTGGAGGAAAATGGGTTAGAAAGTGTGAGAATAACTGCAGGAAAAATATTTTTATACGTGGGTCATCTCCTTGCTTAAGGTTTTCTTCCTGTATCCAGGCCTAGAAATACTGTCAGGCCAAAAGCTGTTGTGGCTGCTCCGTAGATCTGTGCTAGGGAAGGAGTCCTCCTTGGGGAGGTGCAGCTCTTGTGGAACCAGGCACTGTGCCAGATAGTGCTTGGAAGTGCACAACAGGCAGAAGGAAATGGCTAAAACCCAGCCCCAGCTGGAGAATTGTCTCCTTGGGGGAAGCATCCAGGAGACACAAAGAGCCTGAACTTGCAGAGCTCAGCCCCTGAAGCTGTGCTGCTGCCCTGCACCCATGGCCAGGAGCTGCATTTGCTTAGAGTGGATTTAGGTTAGTTTTGTTACCTTTATGGCCTCCTTTCACTCTCCTGATTTCCAGGTGTGCTGGCCAGTTTTACCAGGCAGAGAGGCGTGTCCCAGCCTGGGGGGGTGGTTGGGGCAGTAGGAAACCATGAAGGGTTGGTCACGGAAGCTGACGTCTGGCAGACCATGCTCAGAAAAGGCCCGGTGAGCAGAATGTGCATTCCTTGGGAAATGTCTCTCTCTCTGGGTCAGGCTGTGGCTTGCAGGGTGGGTACCTCAGTCCTGCCAGCCCTACCACACATAGGTGTTTCTAACTTCATTTCTTTACTTCTTTCTCTCCAGCGGATCGTTGTAAAGAAGTGCAGCAGATCCGAGAGCAGCATCCAAACAAAATCCCGGTAAGTGATTGTTCTCATTCTTCTGCGTTAGACTTTGTTCTCAGGACCCCTCTGTGCTCCTGGGTGGCCTCCACGGAGCTTGCAAAACTTTGCTCCCTGGAATCAACACAGGATGGTCCCCATGAGCCTCCAGTGCCTTGTGTGTGCCAGCTGCTCAATAGCAGACGTGTTCTCTGCAATGCAAAAGGTAGTCTGGCTCTAAAGCTCCCTGCTGCCCTAGAGGCAGGGGACTGATTGATCTCAAATCTATTTCCAAGCTAGTGCAGCAGGGGAAAACTCTGAAATGGCTTTTCTTTTGGCTGAAGTAGCTACCTGATTTTTCCTGGATAAACTGGTAAGGATTTCTCTCTGCCCAGAGAAAGATGTGTGGGCTGATCTTTGCTGCATTGAAAGCACAGAGTCTCCCTTAGGATCGTTCATACCTGTTCTGTGCTTTCCCAGCACCTGTAGTTGACAGGCACGGGTGAGACATCATGAACTTGCAGTTCTTCCTGCCCATGTCACACATAATATGCTGAGTTGCTCTTTGGCTGTGAGTGTGCTTTTGAGTTCCTGCCTAGAAGTGTTCAAGACCAGGTTGGATGGGGCTTGGAGCAGCTTGGTCTAGTGGAAGGTGTCCCTGCTCACCTTTAAGGTCCCTTCCAACCCAAACCATTCCATGAATCTATGAAATTATATACTTGTATGCTTATATGCTTATATACCTATATGCTCGACTCACTATTTGCAACATCATAGCATCTATGACCAAAAAGATAGGATTCCTAGCTCAGCTCCCTCTCAGTGTTGGAAGACTGTCAGCCTTTTCTTAAAATTGCAGACTGTCAGTATTTGGCCTTCAAGACTGAATGTTGGCTTCAAACTGCTCTTGGCCCATCTTAGCCTACTCCTGCCTCACTCTTGTTTTGGTTTTAGCACAGTGTCGTCTAGCCAGAAGAATTCTTTCTCTTCCTCTTCTCCCACCACCACTGTGGTTTTCACGTGGTGTTCACGTGTTTCCAGCTCAGCAGAGCAGGGCCTGCCCCTCACAGCACCCTGGGTACCAGTACTCCAGGTCATCAACACATTGATTAACCTCTGCTTTTAACATGGTTTTAATGGCATTAGACTGGCTCTGCATTTCTCCAGAGTTGTGGCAGAGCTAAGTGCAGTGCATTCAGGCTCTGGCAGTAAGGCCAGGCTAGAAAAAAGTTGTACATAAAATGCACACACATGCATATATCAAGTGCCTGTATACAAATGTGTGTTGCTTGGGGAATGGACAGAAGGAGCCAGTGCTGTGCATCCACAGGCAGAGTTTTATGGCATTACTGAGACATGGTGGAAGAGCTCCCATGGCTGGAGTCCTCTTTGTGTTGGGGTCAACACCACAATGCAAGTTTTGCTGCAAGGGTAAAGAGAATCAAGAGGTGAGAAGGGTCAGGAAGGCCCTGTAGGGTCCAGCTGTGTTTGTGTCACTCGTGTCTCTATAAATGCTTGGTCCCTATTAGACCCCAACACCAGTTTGGTGCTGTCTCTCCTCTCTCCCAAGGCAGAGCTCCTGTAGGTTTCGGTGCTGGGCAGTGATCAGAGCCTCAAGCAGGAGGAGTATGGTGTGGGCACTGTCATGAGTCCAAGCACTGCAGGCTCTTCCGCTGTAGGAAGGTGTTGGTCATCTGTGAAAGGCAGGAGCTGTGTTTTCCAAGTGACTGGCTTCCCTGGAGAGGTGCTTGGAATTAGCAGAGGAGTTCGAGCCCACAGCCCGGGAGAGTTAGGGAGATCCAAGGTCGCACCCTTCCCGCTGGCAGAAACCACAGCAAAGCCGTGCGGCACCTGCTGCCCTCCTGCATCTCCAGTTTCCACCCGGAGTCCTTCAGCAAGTCCCTTTTGCTTTGAGAGGGGGCCAGGAGGATTTGCAGAGGGCATGGCCTGGCTGTGTGCCCAGGGAGGGTGTCTCTCCCGTTTCCATGGGTGTACTTGCAGGCAAAGCTGTGGAAGGGACTGATGTGGAATTCTCTGCTTGTGTTTGAAGGGAAGTCACATCTCAGGATGCCCCACTGGCACAAGTAACAAGGACATAGGCAGGAGCCAGGTCCCCCGTTCACCTCGTGCCAGGGGCTCCTTTGCTGTCTCTGCGTTTCCCAGAGCTGCCTGCTCTGCCCTGGTAGAAAGTGCTGACCAGAGGCACACGCAGCTCTTGCTGAGGTGAGATGGTTGTGTTGGCAGCAGGTGCTGCTCACGCTCAGCTCTGTTGGGAAGAAATCTCCAGCTGCTCCTCGCAGGGCGGTTCCTCCTTGGGCAGTCAGAGCAAGCAGAGGATTTCCAGCCTTTTCACTGGAACCCCCATCCCCAGCCTCAGGAGATGTTTTAGAAATCATCTTCTGTCCTGTTAGAGGACAGGGAGCCTGTGCCCCCTGCACTGTCCCTGCCTGCTCTCAGCCCCAGGGATCTTTCTGGAGATGATTGAACCCTCAGAGAGTCTGAAATTCCTGGGGAACAGCTTGTTCTGGGCAGCAATGGGAACAAACCATTTCCCAAATCCCTGCAATACTAAATTCAGGCAGGCCTGGTGAATCATGGGCTGTAAAGGGAGGCGAAGGCAGGGCCACCCTTCATACTGGTAGGGAGGGCTGAGGGGGTATTTGGGCCATGCAGAGAGGGCTCTGTTGGGTTCATCTGAGCACCCACAGAGGAGCATGGAGAGGCAATGGCAGGTGGGAGATCCCACATAATGCCCTGCCGTGGCACAGGGGTGGATGGAAACCCAAATTATGGACTCAGAGGAAGGGACAACCTTCTCTGGGTTCCTGGGAAGGCTGTTCTGGGGAGTTGCAGATCCAGTGTCCAGTGCTGACATGACTCTGGATGGATCAACACCAGAGCACCTTTTTGACTGAGGGCTACTATGTCTATTTGCACTAAAAGACCTGCACCCTGCTCTGCCAGAGGGGGTCAGGATGAGGCTGGTGCAGTCTGTGCTCATATGAGTGCTGTGTGTGTCTGTGTCCATCTCTGGCCATGGATGTCGGGGAGGTGTTACATACGCACATTTGAGCCTCTGTGCCTGCTGGGAATACATTCTCAGCCTCACTCCTGGTTGGACCTTGCCTCTGTTGACCACCACATCTGGCCATATTCCCTACGAAACTCCCTTTCCATCTCTCCAGACTGGCCTCAGAACAAAGGTTGTGTTTACAAACACTGTCCAAGCCCCCTCTGTGGCTGGACCGGGACTCCAGGCTCTGCCCTGAGCGTTTCCCCTCCCCACCTGTGCCCACTCATGTGATTTCTGCAGAGATCTGTGGTGTGTTCCCTCTGCAAGAACAGGGGTCCCACACTGAGGAACCCCCTCGCTCAAGGCAGCAGCCTGGAAGAGGATATGGGATAGGCGGCGGCTGTGTACCCCCGCCCTGTGGCCACAGGGATGCAACTTTAGCATTTGATCATGCTTTTCCCTCCAGAGCTGGACAAGAACGTTTTGTCCATTGACCACCTGTTCTCATAGCTGGGTTACCCAAATAGCAGCTCATGTTCTGGGAACAGAAACTCTTGGAGCTGTTCTACATGAGAGGCTCTGTGTCTGCTCAGGGCACCAGGCAGCTGCTGCTCTAAGAGCCAGGACAGCCATCACATCCTGTTCTTGGATTAATCTAAAGGTTTTACTTTTTGGGATGGAACTGGCTGGTAATGAGAGACACAGTCCTGCTCTTGTGAGAAATGAGGCATCGTCCAGCTGTGCAGGGCCCTCTCTGCAGGTAAAGGGAGATGCACAAACAGCTGCTGCATAGCTGCTCCTTCGTGCAAATCTAAAAGCTGAAGGGCCACTGTTGCCTGTGTGTTTCCCAGCAGCATCCTTGTATGTGGCTGTTGTGAGTGTTCAGCCCATCAAGACTATTCCTCTCCCCACAGCCAAAATACTCGCCTGTCCATGTAAGACTGAAGTTAAATGCAGTAGGATGGTTCTGCTCATCTTGTCCTCCCTGTGCCCTCCTTAGAGGGATGAAGGGCCATTAACAGGTTGGTGGGGGATGTCCCAGAGCAGAAAATGGTTCTTTAATCATATCATCATTTGGGAAAGAGGCCGAAGGGGCAATACCTGGTGTTCACATGCTGCTTGCCTGGGCATTGGGTTCCCCTCGGACGAGATTTGTCCAGGGTGGGCTCTGCAGAGGCCGTCCTGGTGCAGAGCTCCCAGCAAGGCACCTCACATCCCTCCCTCCTCCCGGAACTGCCTGCAGCCCTGTCAGATCAGCCCCACAGCCTGAGGGGCTCCTCAGACATTCCCAGCTCACCGGTGGCTCCGCAGTGTTCCAGCCGGGGTGTCTGATCCGCCTTTGGGGAAGGCTGGCAGGAGTTCCATTGCTACTGCTGCCAGAGGCTGATGTGTCAACAAGGGATCAAAGGAAAGGGAAATCCGTGTTGCCAGACGTTCCCTGGTCCTTCTGGCTCCACAGAGCCATCTCCTGGGTATCCTCCGCTCTGCACGCTGCTCCATCCCTCTGCTGCCAAAAGCCATTTGCAGTCTGTCGAGTATTTTTGGAAAGGACCTGGGAAAATAAATTATGGCAAATCCTTTCCTTATAGTGAAAAATAATGTTCAGTCTCAGGTGGGAGAGGATGATGGGCTGATGAGTATCCAAGAGTCTCTCTGTGGAGAAAACAACAGTGCTGGAGAGATGTGAGAGACCATCACTGTAATGGGAACGTATTAAGCTGTATATTCTTCACTTATTTTCATTTTACTCAAAAGTACACTCGCTATTGTAACTGCCTGCCACCTTGTTTCTCAGAATACAAATGGTACCTTTCCAGGCCGGTTTAGCAATTGTAGCTGTCAGCAAACAGCTTCTCAGAAGAAAAGTGTTAATTATAATAGCAAGAAAATGGATAACAAGTCGTCATTCAGCCATTTCAGAATGTAGGGATGGTAAGAGCTTTTCCAAGCAAGATGTCTGGCAGAGGAGGACAGGCTGGGCTGTCCCTGTGGTGACACCATGCAGGAGTGCCTGGGAAGTGCCTCAGGGGACAGCTGGGGTGGCACACGAGAGGCGTGGCCCTGGGTTTCTGATGCTGCTTGGAGTCAGTGTGTCTGACTGTTAATGTAAGGAGCGGGACTGGTGAAATCCAAACACTCCCTTTCTGGAGGAATGCCTGAGTGGCTTTGCTGGGACTTCTAAAAACTGCTTGCTTGGGAATATTCACAGCTGTTCCTGAGCAGGCAGAGAGGGATGCTGAATGGCAGCGGGAAGGAAGGGGGAAGGAAACTGCACCATGAGTTGTCTGTGGCTCAAGCCAGCAAAACCTGTGGGTTTGGTCAGTCTGAAAGTGACATTAAAATACTCCACTCCTGTTCAGATCTCCTGCATGCCAAAGCACAAGAATCTACATCAATCCAGTGGTGCCCACTGTTTCTCAGCCAGCCAGAGCACTTGGTGCTTTAGTTCATTGTTTTGGACACTCTTCACTGCCTGGCTTGGGCACAGGTGACTGATGCAGAGCCACCTGCAGCCAGCGTGGTGGTCACTGCTTTTTTTTGTTTTGTTTCCTGTGAGGGTGAAGCAAAGTGAGGCTTTACCTCAGCTTTTCTACCCATGCTAGTTGAATTTGTATTTGACCTTGGGACCACCGTGTGGGGCACTATGAACATGACTAATCCTACCCTTGACTTTCTCCCCAGGTCATCATCGAGCGCTACAAAGGGGAGAAACAGCTGCCAGTGCTGGACAAGACCAAGTTCCTTGTCCCAGACCATGTCAACATGAGTGAATTGGTCAAAATAATCCGGTGAGTGGAGTGGCCTCAGCTGGCATGTTGTGAGCCTGTCCTCACCCACAGGCCACTCACTGCAGGGTGGTGGGGTGAGGGTGAGGCAGAGGCAGCTGCTGAGGGCACGGACAGGGACGTGGCAGCCGCAGCATCCTTGTGTGTGGTACAGACTATTGTGGGGGGCCAAGGGAGGGCACGCTCTTAGCACCACGTGAAGGGCTGGGGCCTCTCCCTCAAGGGGACACTCCTGAGCAGTGAAGAGGTCCTATCCCCTCTTTTTATTCTTCAGCTCAAAGGGAAGAGACCCCTCGGCTTTGCCCTTGCCAGTAGCACTTGGAGAAGAGGGCTTTGCAGAGTCCTGACTCAGGTGGCCTTGGAGCCTCAAGCAGCTCAGCTGGACTCATGGATACCATGTCCTGAGTGGTGGGAGGAGGTCCTGAGGAGGTCCTGGCTGTGCAGGCCTGGCCCCAAGGGAATAGCATTGCTGGGGAGGTGGAACTGGCTGTCAGGGCACCCACCCCAGGTGGGCTGACCCTGCCTCTCCTGCCCTTGCCTCCACAGGCGCCGCTTGCAGCTGAATCCCACCCAGGCGTTCTTCCTGCTGGTGAACCAGCACAGCATGGTCAGCGTGTCTACCCCCATCTCGGAGATCTACGAGCAGGAGAAGGATGAGGATGGCTTCCTCTATATGGTCTATGCTTCCCAGGAGACCTTTGGCTTCTGAGGGCTGCTGAGAGGCGGCATGTGGACACAGATGAACTGTGGCACAGAGGCCCCTGGCCTCAGAAGACAACACAGCCAGAGGCTCACAAGAGGGGGGCTGTGCGGACGCCCTTCCTCTCCCTCCCTCCCTCCCTCCTTCCCCTACCCATCACCCTGTCACCAAAGAGGCCCATGGCGCGTATTGGACTCACGCAACCCTTCCCCTCTGTGTAGGTCAGTCCCGCTCCCCCCAGGCGCCTGCCCAGGTGTGTGACACCCCCAGCCAGCCGTGCAGACCCCACGCGGGGCCTCGGCCCCCTGTCCCCGTGTCCCTGTGTGCTCTCGCTGTGCTGTGTGTGCTGTGCTGCTGCCAGACCCGCCAGGCCACCGTCACCCCAGCACAGGGAGAGCTGCCTCTCCCCCAGGCACTCATAAAGGGCAGGAGGTCTGCAGAAGCAGCAAACAGATGTTACCATTGCTCTCGAGTTTTAATTGATTTTAATTACACCCATATCAGATTCTTGGTGCTACTGAGTAGATGTAGGCGTCCCTATAGGACTGTGGATAATGTATATCCTTTTGATTTATTTTATTGGTTTGTTTGGGTTTGTTTGGGTTTTTTTTAGGGATAGATTGGAATGGGGAGAGGGGGGGAAACTTTCCTGTATTCTGTAGGTAAATAAATCAGGCTTCATTGCACTTTAAAGCATAGTAGATGTCAGAGTGGAATTTTCTTTTAATTTATACAGGTTTGCCATCTATAGTGCTGCTCCTCTGTTGACAGTTGTACCTACATTATCTTATTTCTTTTTTTTTCCTAATAAAATTGATTTTCCTTCTCTCTGTCTCCCCATTGCATGCAATTTTTCAGTCTCAGTGTGTTAAGCAGTTCACTGAAGGAATGTACTGATTTATATTTGCTATGTTCCTGTCCCTGTTTCTCATGTATTATACCAAAAAAGTATATGATAAAATCCCCTCCCCGTTTAATCTATACAAAGGTATATATATATATATATAAAAATATATATATAAAATAAACATAAATTCAAGTTGTGTCTTGTAGGAATGTTCTGTTCCCATCTCATTTGTCTGTGTTAATGTCTCTGGTATATCAAGTGTGATATGTGTTCTCCGTGCTCACTGGCGTGTGTGTGTGTGTCTGCCCAGGCTTCTGAGCTGGTAAGTCCATGCTATGGAAAAACAGCTGGTTGGGATTGAGGGGCTGGGACAAAGGGGGAAGATTGGTTTAGAGAACAGAGCACTGGAAAGTGACACAGGAAACATGGTTGTCATTGCCCTGCCTGTGTAGAGCCTCTTGCCTTTTGACGAAGCTTCCTCATCTGGGAACAAAAACTTGAGGTGGAGGCATTTGTAAGGTTTGTTTTTAAGGGAGGTTGGAGCAGTGCAGGAAATCGTGTCTCATCCTGAGCACTCTGTCAGACTTGTCCTCCAGCCAAAGGCAGGGGCTGGTCATTTGGCTGGTCAGTGTCTCCCTGCTCCTTGGCTCACTCTACTTCCTTTGCACTGCCCAGCAGAGAAGGGTTTAGGCACTGAAAAAACTTAGGGCTTGCCTGAGTTGCAGCTGACTGTGTAGTTTGTGTCCTACACCTGCAGGGAATCCTCTATCCAGGAAAGGAGCTGGTGTGAGGGAAAGATCCAACAGAGTGCTGCAGCAAGATGTTGGAAGCCAGCTGGAGCACAGCTCCCAGCAGAGTGTAGGTGAGAACAGCTGCCCCGCTGGTCCTGGCAGCTGCAGCAGCTGTGGATGTTGCCCCTTGTACCAGCCTCATGCTATTTAAACTCCAGTCCCTGAGGGAGGGTCCTCTCCCATCCACCTCTCTGCGGGATGGGTGCTGCAGGTGATGGGGCTGTGCGTCAGCGGCCCCAGGTCAGCCCAGATGAGGCTCTTCCCTGTGGGAGATGGTAAAGGAGTAGTGGATGTGCTGCAACAGCTCCAGGTCCGTCCTGTGCTGGGACCCCAGGGTGGGAGGCAGCTCTGCAGGTGGGGTCTCCCCTGAGTGGGGCAGAGGGGCAGAATCCCCTCCTCTCCTGCTGTCCACGCTGGGCGATCAGCCCAGGACACGGTGGGATTCTGGGTGCCAGCACACAGGGCCAGGACATGGACGCCTTCTCCTCTACCAGCATCCCCAAATCCTTCACTGGGCTGCACTTTTTGCTTCCCATGTGATACTGTCTTCAAGGTTTGACCACTTCCAGGATATCTCCTCTTACTCTTTTTTCAGGCAGTTCTTTGCTGTTCTCTGTTCCTCCACTCTGCCCTTAGCACCCAGTGAGTTGTAAATAAAGGCAAGTAACAGCTGGAATCTCTCCCCAGGGGCACCCAGCAGCCCTGCTCATTCTTACAGAGTTGTGTCTATCCATTCAGCTCAGATCTGCATGACTTGGCTTCTTATACCTGCAGGTTCTCAAAGGTCTCTGAAGGGAAATGCTGCTGTCTTGTCCCCTCCTCTCCACGTGGGAGATGAAAGTGGGCCCCTGCTTGTCCCCCTTGTTCTGCTGCCCTTTCACTTGTGACCTTCAGGAAGTGCTGTGTGTTTTGACACATGCCCAACTACTTGGGCATGCTGGCCTGCTTGGGCTTTCTGTGGGCTGATGCCTCTGGGCATTGCTTTAGGCATTGCTTGACTAGTGGATGATGTTACACGTGCCAGACTGGCTTCAAGGACTGACCAAAACTGATGGAGCCAGCCAGCCTCACTCAGAGCTGAGCCATGCAGCTTTTGTGGCACAGCTGTATGACTGATGCCAAACGATGGAATCACCAGGGCAGGAGGAAGCCGAGGTTTCTCTGGGTACGGTGGAACACGGATGGGCCTGGGACAAGGGTAGGTAGGGCAGAGCACTAGTGAGCAAAGATACAAATGCAATGCTGATAATTTCGCTCATGACAGAGGAGAGGGTGAAGACCTGAGGATGAGCATGACAGTTTCAGAGGGCACTTTGAGTCCCCCATCTGCCTCAGCACAGAGCTGCACATCCTGATGCTGGTCTGCTCATCTTTACATCACCCACAGTGATGCTGTGCAAGAGCCTGGGGTGAATCTGCATTGCACTGGGGTTGTGCCTCACAGCATCACTCAGTTACCTCACCTAAGCCTCTGCATGTTACACTGCACCCCGCAGCAGCCGGAGCCATGAGACTGTAACATGTCACCTGGTGACTGCTAACACAGGCTGTTACTGGTGCTGGCCCGTGTGGTCCTCTCTTGACAACCACCCACACAATGCTGCTGCCAGGGCCACCTGAGCCCCCTTGTCGCCAGGATGGGTAAACCAAGCTCCCACAGCCCCATCTTACAAGCTGTGTGCACCATACCCTCTCCATCTTGGGGGGCCCCAGGACTTGCTCCAGTTTAGCACTGTATCTTTGCCTTGAAAGCCACTTAATTTCAAAGTTATAATAATTCAGAGGGAAGGGAGTCATATTCTCCATTCCAAGGGAGGTTCCCGCCTTCCTTGGCAGACACTTGTCTTTCAAGCCAAGAGACCCTGGAATGGGCTGCTCAAACAGTTCATGTGCACAATGCTGGGTTTCCACCATTATGGTTTATCCCCAGCTGGCAACTAAACACCACACAGCAACTCGCTCATCACCCGCCTCTTCCTCCTTTCTCCCCTGGGAAACAGGAGATCAGAAAAAATAAAAGTAAACTTTACTGGCTGAGATAAGAATGAAACAAAATATAAAGGCACCTCTCAAGTCCCTGAACTTCCAGGTGGGGGTTGGGAGAGCAGAATCCCTCTCACTGCCACAGTTCAGGATCACCTGAGGGAACTGACTGGGCACAGGTCTGTGGGGCCTGATGAGATGGCCCCCAGGATTCTGAGGGAACAGGCTGATGGCACTGCCAAGCCCCTCCGAACCCTATTTTAAAACTCACACAAAGTCCCTGGGGACTGCAACTAGGGAAATATTTTTCCCGTTTTTGAAAAGGGGAGAAAGGAAGACCCAGGGAACTATAGACCAGTGAGCCTCACTCTCTGTGCCTGGGAAGATCATGGAGCAGATCCTCATGGAAGCAATGTTAAGGCACATGACAGACAAAGAGGTGACCTGGGACAGAGCCTTGGTTTAAAAGACAGGTGTCTGCCAAGGAAGGCAGGAACCTTCCTGGGATGGAAAATACAGCCCCCTTCCCTCTGAACTATTGTAACATTGAAATAACGGGGCTTTCAGGCACGGATATGGGAGCAGGAATAACAGCTCCTCACCAGCGTGTGTGTATAACGAGGCAAACCAACCGCAGCAGCGGCAGCACCAACAAACAAACCCCGAGACCCAGCGACGGCCTTCTCTGGGCTGCGGGCGCCTTCCCCTTTGGTGCAGTTCCGGGCACGGCCAGCAGGGGCGCTGGGGGCTCCCGGCCGGGCGGGGCGGCTGCGATGATTCCCCCGCGGCTGCAGGGGGCGCTGTGGCGCGAGCTCGGCCGCCTCTCTCCACACGGTAATGGCAACTCAGGCGACAGGGGAGAGGGAGAAAATGACTCCCTTGCAAGGCTCACAGGGGCAGCCGGTCCTGGTGCCACTCTGGGTGGTGAGCTGGACTGTAGTAATAGCCTTGGAGCAGCGGGCTAAAATAGCAGAGGCGAGCACACCTGGGGTGGCAAACTGTGTTGATTTGGCACAGCCTGGATTTTGGTAGTGGGAGAGTGCCACAGAAATGGCTTCTGTAAGAAGCTGCTAGAAGCTTCCACTATGCCCAACAGAGCCAATCTCTGATGGCTATGAAGATGGACATGCTACTGGGCCAATTAGAGAGGCTGGTAACACCTCTGTGATCATATATTTAAGAAGAAAAGCAAAACAAGGCACGGGCAGTTTTTTTCCCAGGGGCGGGCCACTGCTGGAGGCCATCCTGGCACAGCCTGCAGCAATGTGCCACCGCAGCTGCCGCCATCCTGGCGCAGCCCGTGGCGAGCCTTGCCCGCCTGGCCGCCCCTAGCCAGCCGCGCTGCAGGTGGAAGAACAGGGGTGGCGGCCGCAGCTTCTCCTTCCCGGCACCGCACATGAGGGGAGGCGTTAAATAGCGCCAGCACTGCGGTGGCTGGCACTGCCCATGCAGTGGCGGCAGGGCTGCCTGGCCGGCAGCGGAAACATGGTGAATGACTCCCCAGTGTGGAACCTAGAGGAGATCGACCTCTCAGCACTGTGAAATGCTGCGGGAATCTTTGAATTAGTGGAACTTGTTGGCAATGGTATCTATGAGAAGCAGTTTTTCTTCTAGTCAGGGAAGAGGAGGAAGTGAGGACATGTGAAGGAGAACAACATGGCAACTCCAAGGTCAGTGGAAAAGAAAGAGGGGGAGGAAGTGCTTCAAGCGTCAGAGCCAAGATTCCTCTGCAAGCTGTGGTGAAGACTATGGGGAAACAAACTGTTCCCCTATAATGCATGAAGTCTCTGAAGGATGTGGAGATCCACTTGCAGCCTGTGGGAAAAATGCTCACACTGGAGCGAGTGGATGTCATAGAAAGCTGTGATCCAATGGAAGACCCAAATAGAGAGAGAGGGCCCTTGCTTCCAAACTAGAGCAGCCTATACTTAAAAGGCTACACCCCACGGAGGAGTGACCCTTGCCACAACAGTTTTGGGAAAACTGTTTGCCCGTGGGAGGGACCCCACCGCACAGCAGAAAAAAGACTCCTCTCCCTGAGCGAACAGAAAAAGATTTTGAGTGATAAACTGACCAAAACCCCCATACCCTATCTCCCTGCGCTGTTGGTAGGAAGGCAGGTAGGGCTGGGGGGAGAAAGGTGTTTTAAAATCTTAATTTACTTCTCATTATCCTCCTCTGACTCTGTTAATAATAAATTTACTTTCTACCTTTAAATTTGAACCTGTTTTGCCTTTAGAGTGTTTTTTCTCCCAGTCTTTATCTCAACTCACGAGCCCTTTGTTAATTTTTTTCCCTCTCCTCTGCCCAGCTGTAGCAGGAGCGGGTAAGCGAACGACTTTCCTGAGTGCCTGGTGTTTGGCCAGTGTCAAACCACGGCACACCTCCTCCTATTCTCCCGACAGGAGCAAGTCTTTCACATACTATAATAACCTAATTCCCAAGGATGGAATAAATTAATCTCTTCTTCTCTTGTTCTCACTCAAAGGCAAAATACTGTTTACTATGTTATGTAAGTGGGTATCCCCAGAAAGCATCCCTTAGCAGTGTGAGGAGGGAACCTGACTCAAGACAGTACAAGGATCTGGGACTGTGGAGTGCCTGGCTTTAATAGCCTATTCTTAGATCCTGCATCATAACTGGCAGGATAGGAGTGTTACAGGGAGACATACACAGCTTCAAAAGACCTGCCTTTAGTTCAGCAACAGGCTGCAACCCCTTCTTTCCTTCCCTTGAAAGAGGTTATTGCTTTTTAGACACCAGTTGTCCAGGTCACCTGAAAATAATGTGGAGAAGCTCCACATCCAGTTTGCCATATTCCGACAGTGCTAGCCTCCTCCTCACCCCTCACAACACTAACTTGCATTCCCAACTCCAGTCATCAAATCCCCTCCTAGTAAACCACAATCACAACTAGGAACAATCAGAAACTCATGCTTTTCAAACCCATCTCACACATTCAGCAAACTCTCAGGGGAGTAACTCCATGTTACTTTTATTTGCCAGCAAAACTCAAATTAACACACACAGAGGCAATTTGCATAAACACACACACATTCACCAATAGTGGTTGGAAAAAAAGCAGCTGCTCATCTCTCCCACTTACAAAAAGAACATTTTAACAATCGTTCCCCCCTTGGCATAAAATTCAAATTAGATAGAGAAGTTCCCGTGTCTCCTAGGAAACGCACTTCTCGGTTCAGCAAGGGCTCCAGTGTTGTGAGCCCCCCGTACAAAAGCAGATTTTGACACCCTTAACAATCGTATACCTGAGGTGCCTTTCTAACCAATTCCTGCAAGGGCGGCCCACTCGGCTGCTTCTCCAGTCCCTGCTCCCGCTGCCTGTGGGCTCTCACCCTCCCACAGCCACCGAATTCTCTGCAAAATCACTCACCTCCCCAGGGACCCAAACAAAATCCCTTCGTGTATCAGGCCAGGCTTTGGTGATGCATTGTCTCTTACACCATGTACCAAAGCCAGTCGCTGTACGTTACACTGCGCACCAAAGCTGGTCTCGGTCCAGCTGCAGTGTCCAGACACCTCCGCAGCACACCTGTCCAGGCCCCTGAGCCGCTCTCTCAACACCACAAGCTCTGTAAAGCACCAGGTGCCAGCGCAGCTCAGCAGGTGGGCGCAGCTGACAGTGCCACAGGGACGGGCAGGAGGATGGCGTGTCCTGCAGCCTTGTGGGGCCGGGGGGCCACTGCAGCCCCTGCCTGTGGGGGTGGAGCTGAGCTCTGGCTGTCCCACAGTCTTGGTTCAGTCCCACACCTCCCCCATGGGCCCCCAGGCTGTGCTGCCAATCCTGTACTCTCGCACCCGGCCTTGGCACTCCTCACCAGAGAGGAACCTCCTTAAGTCCTGAGTAGTATCCACTACCTTTAAGCAGAAAAAACCAAATCCTCCACCCTGGCTCCATAATGGCCCAGGGAGGTGTGGGGGTGTAGGAACAATACTTCCCTATTTTCCCTACGCTGGAAGCTGGAAATAAAAAAGACCTGCAGCTGGTCCTGTACTAGACCGCAGATTCTGAAGATAAGGCAGAGAACTTCTGAGTGTTCTTTCCTTATCACATAGCCTCTGGCTGCTATTTGCCTTATCTGTATTTCTCCACACTCCTCTTCAACCAATCTTTTCCAAACCAACACCATATTGCCCACTCTGGGCATGGGTTGCTGAGACCTTTTCTCAGCACCTCTTACTGCCCCCTCTGGGTGTCCATGTCCTTAACTGTCTCTGGGAGACTGTGCAAACCATCTCAACATTCTCCCAAAGGACCTTCTGGAGGTATTTTGGGATCATCATCCCTATAGCTGAGACCCTTTTTTGACCTTCCTTTGTTGCCCACCCTGGGCATCCTGCTGTAGCGCGGATAAGACTCTATAACCAGATAGTTATGGAGTAGGTATTAATTTATTCAGCTGAGACGCATGAGAAAGGGAACAAGCCCATCAAAGACGGGTGCCGTTAGCAGCGCTGTCTCCACACTTCATCTTCTAAAACTTTACATATGCCTTAGGTCGCCTAATACGCCTATACATATTCACGATCTATCCTGCTTCGTATTATAATGAGCTTAAGAGTTATTTCCGTATGTCCGAGCTTGCATGCTTCCTCCTGGTGGTTGTGGGCAGGGGGCTCAGGATGAAGTAAAGAGTCTTCCTCAGGACTGAACTTGTCACCTTTCCTTGTGGCGCATGCTCCCTGGGCTCTTGGATTCACTCCAAACCGCAAAGCCGGCTCTGGCCAGTCAGAGGTTCAGAGGGCAAGAACCATACCACAGTAAATTCCTTTTCTACAATAGCCTTACATCCTCTTATTCTGCTTCGGCAAGTGCAATAAATGTTAGATAAGCAGTATACATTATTTGTATACATTATTTTAAGCAGTATACATTGTTTAGCAAGCAGATCCTAGTAAATTATTGTTTAACCCTTAACGCCCCGTATCACTGCCATGTTTTACTCCCTGAAGTTGTACTCATCAGTGAGACTTGCCGAGATCCTGTCTCAACTCTCCCTTACTGCCCCCTCTGGGCATCCATGTCCAGGGATCCTTTCCTATGGACTCCTCACAGACCCCCTCTGCTCTGCCCCTCCCTGCGGACCTCTTCACAGACCCGCGGTCTGCCTCTCATCTGTCTCCTGGACAGTCTCAGGTACCCATTCAATAGCCCCGTGCCAGCCAGTGCAGAAGGGAGCTGGTCACTGAAACTGGGTGAGGAGCGCCTCCAGCTCCTCTTGCCATGTGCCGGACCCAGATAGTGGAAGGATCCTGGATGAACTCCCACTTGTCAGGAAAATCCACAAACACCAGAGGTTTATGTCCAAAAAGGAGACATTGCCCACTTCCTTTCCCCACTGGCTGAGGTACTAGGAAGGTACAGCCTTCCCAAACCACCTAACCCATATCCACCCTTGAACCTACTGCTTTATCCCAAAGTTCAGAAGTTCAGCCTTGTACAGATCCTTGTCTGTCTGAGGAGCCAAGCTGTCTGGTCCCTGTCACGAACCTGCTGCCCAAAGTCAGTAGAGACATTAAGACCCATTTCAAAGACATTAACACTCATACCTTCACCCATCAAATTGTTTGTAAAGATGTTAGCTTTCCTCTCATCCTTTTGACCTTTTGTCCTTTTCCCTGTAAATGTGTTGAGCTTGTCGTTAGTGGGAGTTCCTGCACTAGCCAAAGGTGCCAACCTCCAACTGACACAGGTGGCCTGTACACTCCAAAACCTCTGACCACCACCACTCTGACCTCTGGTCTCCCCACGGGAAAGAATTTCTTCCTCCTGTTCAGGTGAAACTTCCTGCTCAAGGGTTTCTCCCTGTTGCCTCTTGTCCCATTGCTGGGCACTGCCAAGCGGGGCCAGGCTCCAGCCTCTTGGCATCCCCTCTTTAGATATTCACCTAGCAAAGGGACAGTGAGTGCTCATGCAGAGCTTCTGGGGCAGCTTGGTCTGAGGAGAAAGGGCCCTGCAAAAAGGCTCACAAGGCAAAGACATCATTGTCCTTCACACAAGATGAAGGCCAGACTGCCTCGAATGGGATGCGTCCCTCCACTCACCCAACAGCAAAGCTTGCTGTACGAGACAAAAATGCTGGCTACTCCTCGCCTCCCTAGCTCAGATTCCCTATTAAAATGGGTCGCAGTGTGTCTGAGGCTGTAGAAGGGAAGAGGATGGGACAGGTTACAGGNATGCACAGATGCAGTTTAGCTTGGTTTGGAGGAAGCCCAAGCAAGGCCTTAGGAGTGAACTCTTTATTGACAGAACAAGGATGTGAGGTCTGTGTTTGCCGTCTGGGGGGTTTTCAGCTCTCCTGCCACACACCTTGCTCTTCTCAGACGAGCTTTGGGTGCACCGATCTCCACCATGCTCCGGCCTGGGCAGGGGGCTTTGGACTCACCAGAGGGACGGGCTGTCGGGAAGACTGTGGGTCCACGGAGGGAAGAGCATCCTCAGCAACACAGCTCTCCTCTCTGCCTTGGGATGTGGCTGGGTTTGGGACAGGTCCTTGAAAATCCTCTTCAGGGGACAGTGTAGGCAGACACTTACAAATCTGCTCTAATACAGACTGAATGATCTGTTTTGCCGTGGTCCTTCTATGTGAAGTGTTGCCTGAGACTGCTGCATTCCCTTCTCTCACCAAGCTCTCCTTCACCATTGCAGGATGCTCAGGCTCTGTGGTTTTGGCATAGCCAGCCCCTTCTGTATGGAGCTGTGGTCCTAAAAGAGGCAACTTGAGTCCCATGCTCGCTTCCTGGCTTTGCTGTTTGGATGCTCCAGGGAATCCTGGCAGCATCTGTCTGTTGGAGATCTTACCCTTGGGGAGCTCCAGGATTTCGGTGTACTCGCAGCTGGAGTCTCCTTCAAACTGAGAAGCTATCATGGATTTCAAGAGGCAGCGAACACTCTTAATAACTTGTCTGGTGAGATTGTCAGGGCAAGCGTGTAAATGTGCTCAGTCTGAGGAGGCTGTTTCAGCTTCCTTGGATGTGTCCGCTCGGGTGGCTCCTCCATCAACAGCAGGCTGTTCCTTCTGCCTGGCTGCCCTCCCTGGCTCAGAAGCTTTGGACTCCAGACGGTCCCCCAAGCTCTCCAACACATCGCTAGAAGCTCCTTGGCCACCATTTCCATTTCTTGACAGTGGTCTAGAGGTGTCTCTGCAGGCTCTGTTCTCACACAGCTGCCAAAAGCACTTCCTCTGATCCCCTGAGCAGTGTTCCTTAAAAAGTTGAGACGCTGATCCCAAGGAATCTTCAGTCTCGCAAACACTTTGTGCACAACGGTCTCAACCAGCTCTTGGAGCTTCTGGGCTTCTGCTGCAGTCAGCTGCTCAAAGACAGCTTTAAAGAGGCCATCAGCAGTGCTGTCCGGCTTCCTCTGGGAGTCACCAGCAGTGCCCAGCTCAGTTCTGGAGTAGGTTTGGCTCTTTTCCAAAGCTATTTTCTCTCTTCTGAATCTCCCTCATTTCAGGGGGGGGTCTCTTTGCTCTTCTGTGGAGG
>VWPU01002410.1:0-25514 GCA_013398955.1 Callaeas wilsoni
TCCCTTCCCTTTTTTCCTTCCTCATTTATTAGAAATTAACCCCTCTATTTATATCCCTGAGGTATCTGTCTTTCAGGTCTTTGTGCATGTGAAAAACATTACAAATACATAAGATCTCACCTCATATTTTTACAGTACATGTATGTTCAGCCATTTGAAATGAAGTTTTATTTGCTCAAAATAATATTGAAAGGATGCATTTCGAAAATAAAAGCATCTGGGGTTGTGAGATTTGTGCTTCTATGTAGAATGGAGATACCTGTTTATATGAATTGTGGATGTATAACTGGAGCCATTCAGCTTGCAGCCACATTTTAGGTTCATAATAAAATTGTAATAAATTAAATATGCATATTTTCCATGTGAAAAGCAACACAGGTAGCGTCTCTGTGGAAAAGCCATGGTGAATTTTTATTTTGCTGAAGATATATTTAGCAGTGCCCACTCAGGTTTTGGCAGTTTATTGAAAATTCAGAACACTGATTTCCTCATAACATCATTCATAAAGCCATTAAAACATAAATTCTAGGGGTCATCCAATATATTCAGGATTTTTTGCATTTATTGTGTTTGTTGACTTAAGTAAACCAATATTCACCGAAGTGCATCTTGTTTAAGTCTGGGTCAAAATGAGAGCCAGAAAGGAGGAAAGATCTGTTGTATTGGCTGAAGAAATTTATCCGTGAAAACAAAAGGTTGTCATTCCATAGAAAAGCTGTTTTTGCTGAAAGCTACCTTCACAGGTGCCCCAAAAGAACCAAACAATTTGAAGGCTCAAGGATATCCCCAAACTCAGCCAAAGTTGTCCAATACTTTTTCCTCCTTCACATTCCTGCCATAGAGTGAATTCTTCTATGGTCTATGAAGTAAAAAGTTCTCATTACTCTGAACCAAATTTTACGTGCTGCAAGTTCAGTATTTTAATTTTACTAAATTATGCACATTTCAAAAAAAAAAAAAAAGGAATCTATGGGAACAAAGAGATTTGATCATTGTATTCTTTTAAATTATTCAAGAGAGAAAGTGTTTGTTTCCTCACTTCCTTCTAGCCTTGCTTCTCTCCTACAGTACTTTGAACTGCACAGATGTCATCTCTGGCTCCAGATTTGCAGCCACAGGTCTCTGGAAACTGCGAAAATAACCTCGTTATGTTTGGCTTACTCTTATGGCCTTCCCTAAGTTTCTCCTACTGGCTCCTGCTAGGAGCACGCTGGGTCAGATGGCACTTGGAGTGGACAAAATGGTCAAATCATACACAACTTCCTCAGTGTCACACAAACTTTTAGGGACAGGACAAATCTCTCTGCAACTGGCAATTTCTCAGATTGGAGAGCCCTAGGCTACTCAGCTATTGACTGAAAATGAACATTTAATCATTCTTGTCACCAGCTACAAAAACTTTCCATGTTCTTCTATATGCTTGAGACAGGAGGCTCCAAGTCAATGTGTATTGGATTTTTAGGCCCATCCCATTTCTGTAACGCCGAGTGATGCTGGTTGGGCCTCTTTTCTTCTCCTAATAACTCTTAGCACTACATTTGTTTTTCCCCTCGTCATTGCTTTAGCATTCATGGAGTTATCTGTCGTAATCCCAGCTACCAAAAGATAACAACTCTGGTTTTTGTGTCTTTGTCACCATTGGCAGTGCTTTATATTTATGTGCATGGAATTACCAGACACTTTATTGCCAGTCACACTGTTTTATAAGGTTGTCCTATCGTGTTTCATCCTCTGCCCTGTCTTCACATTTCCAGCTAACTTAGTACCATCACAAAATTTTGTTTCTTCACTGCTCCTCTCCTTTTGCACGTAATTTATTAAAAGTATAAAAATCTTCCAGTGCAGGGCTCTGCAGAACTCAAATGATGTCTCTCTGCTGAAAGAACTGGCTATTTCTCCCTGCACTTTGTTTCTTACCTTTTTAGCATTTACCCATCTATTCATGGACCTTCTTTCTTACACCGAGGCTTCTTAGTTTTCCTAAAGTCTTTGATCAGGGGCTCTGTGTAAAGTCTTTTTGGAAATCCAAATAGACTCTATCAAGCAGATAATTCTTGTGCCACTTCAATTACCATCTCATTTCCTTTTGCTTTTAAGTTGACTGAATATCCTTTACTGCTGTTTGGAATTTTAGTTTTATTTCGCGGTTCAGTTTCTACCACTGAATCTGCTCTCCATGTCTAAACTAATATATTTTTACCTGCTCTGATAGTCAAGGTTCTTTACTGCTTATTTTCTCCTGAGATATTGATTATGGTCTGCAACCTACGCTGGACGACAGACTTCAATGCCCAAGTGAGATAGATTGTTCTAAAATCTCTTCTCTTCTTCTTCCTCCCAAGTCTTTTCTCAAGTACTCCAAAAACATCAAGCTCCTTTAGATTAAAACTCTCCTTTTTAAAAAGTGTGTTTAAACAGAGAGGGGTGAAGCTTTTAAGGCCATCATCTCTAATTCTCAGAATTGCTGTGTCATTGACTTTTTGTGGGTCTCCACCTGTCTCTTTGCAGATATTTGCCAGTTCTGGTTCTTGAACGGGATGAAAATTGGTTGAGACTGTTCTCTTAAGAACTTCCTAATATCGTGTTTTACAGACCCCTGGCACACTGTGAGTTTTCAGTCCATGACTAAGTCTACAAAAATAAGCAAATAAATCAGCACTTAGTATTACAAATTATTAATACCAATATCTCTCTCAAATCTGGTTAGTGAGGCTTGTACTCAAGCCCTCTTGCATCCAAGTCATTCCTCCCTCACACGTCAGACAATCTGCTGAGTAACCAAGGCTTAACTGCAGAAATATTTTATTTTTAACTTATTTATAATTGGTTTTGTCACCTCAGAACCATAACTGACCTGTAATAAATGAAACTTACTGCAAGAAAACTCCTGAATGCAGTTTGGAGGATCACGCACTGGTGGAGAAAAACAGCTGCTTCCTGCACCAAGCAGTTGAAAAAGTTCTCCCAAATGCCCTGGGTAAAGAGGGAAGGGAAATATTCAAGATTTTCATAGAATCAATAAAATCAGAGATATGCATTACTGCTAACACTTCACAGCAGAGCTTCTCAGGAGTTAAAGGACGAAGGAAGGGAACTATTAGGGACACAGAAGAAGTAATAAGATTTTTTTTCCTTCCCCTTGCATTTCCACATTGATTCTTAGCTAAAACTTCCTCTTCTCTACCTATTTTATCTGTCTGAGTGCAGCTGCTGGGTTTTCAATACAAACATACATCATGCCCTATCAGACAGCACTGCCTTCAACAGGTGATGGAGCGTGGTTGAGCCAGGCAGACACCAAAGCCCCTCATAAATCTTCATGTGTGAGAGTAAGAATAGAGCATGAGGAGGATCATGGGAGAGGATAAAAAACAAACTTTGCCACAAGTCAGCCATTCTCAATTAAAACTAGATTACTGCTGGAATTAAAGTGCTCTTCTCGCTCACTTAAGCTGAAATTAAGGGAAAGGGATTGAACAGATGTGGTGCTGTGTCACAGAGATAATCAATCTACCAAACTGTCCAGCCCTGGCACAGGTAAAGCTGCTAAAGTGGGGACAAAAGGAAAAAGAAACCAGGATAAACAAAAATCCAAACACTTCTTGTAGTAGTTTATCAAGTGCGTATCCTCTTGGAAGATACGTGGAATGAATTTTGAACCGGAATTGTAGGTTTTTCATATTCACACACGTTGTCACCCGCAGGAGCTGGGGCCAGTGGGGGCAGAGGGGTGGAAAAGGGACATAATTCACTTCCCAGGTTACTGAGGGGAAGTTACCCTGCTCCCATGCTGGTAAATTACACCATGACTACTGCTGCAGTTTCATATTCTGACTAATATTGCACACAGCCTGACAGCCATTAGCCCGCCTTTGAAGCATTTCCTCCTCCTCTAAATGGCTAAAGGGTTGTTTTTGATAATATTCACTTGACAGCACAACATTAGGCGTGTAAGGTATTGCACCTCTGTGCCTCCTGCACATGCTTTATTTTGTTGGGGTTTTTTGAGACCTAGCCATCATAAGGCAATTTTTAAGATTCAGAGAGCTTTCTTCAAATATAAATAATCAAAGGGAGATTTTGCTGACTGAAATCTTAAAGCTTTTTGGTTTTTTTTTTCCTAAGTTTACTGAATTGTCAAAGAAAGTTACAAAATATTTGTAACTGATAAGACCCAGGAGTGATGAAATTCTGCTCAAATTTACCTGCAGGCTTTGTTCCAGCAGCGTTTCTGTACTTGTTCTGTACTTGGTCTGAGGAAGCTCTGAGTACTGTGTTACCCAATTTTGAACATTTTTCTCTTGCAGAGTCTCTTCTCAGAGATAATCAGGGTGAAAATCAGTATCTACCATGACTTTTCCCTGGGGAAGAACGTACTTAGTCAAAGCTATTATTGGACAAAAAACAGCCTCCTGTATTATATTTTAAACCAGAATTTTTATGGAATAGTACAATTTTACTAAATGAAAAACAAACAGGCACATTTAGCTCAGTGAAATAAACAAAAATACGCCATGCAAAAATCACGAGAAAACCATCTTGGATTCATTCTAAAGTTTCTTTTGTTTATTCATTTATCAAAGTTGGTTTGCTAAGCCAGCTAGCAGAAGTGTGAGGGCTGGTATTCAAACACATCATGTAGGAGATTCTCCACAACACAAAAACTCTAAATTTTCTCTACTTTCCCTATTAACTTGCTAAGTTGCTCTTTGCCACATTAATTAGTGCATTAAAATTTAATTCTTATTAGCTACTGAAATCAGTTGGCAAAACCTTTCTCAGCAAGCATTATCCCATTACCAAATTTATATTATTGAAATTTAACATTAAGTGGTATTTTTAACCATGAACAGTACAATATAACAAAATACTGTGTGTTTATTTTTCCTGCTAACAAACAATCAAGGTCATTCAAACATTTCTAGGGGAGTAACGAGATAATTATCAAAGTCTGTACAGTGTGAGCTGCCATGTTCTAGGTAACCCTTTCATGGAATTCCTCCTTTCCTTTATCCTTAATTTCTCATTAGCACAAATATTAGGTTTCATAAATGGCTTTTCAAGGTTCAAGAAAGAGCACCATTACAATGGAGTGTCTTACCACAGCATGTATTTAAATCCATTTAATTCAATTTAAATCAAACAGATTTATATAGGTTCAAACAGCTCTCAGGAACACAGTAAGGATAGACGTGTTAACAGTGTGATCCTTTTTATTAAAAACAAACAAACAAACAAAAAAGGAAAAAGAGAGAGAAAGAACACTTTGGAACAAAAGAAATATGAATAGAAAACAAATCCTATCCTGCTAAAAGCTGAATTATTGTAAACATCCAAGTAAAATTTTCCCTAAGTTTTCAAGTATTAGAAAAATAGTATTATTCAGAGGATGCAAATGTTTAAGAAAATCACTTTGGGAGGAAAGCAAGAAGTTTCCCTGACTTCCAAGGACTTCTGCAATAGCTTTAAAGAAAACTCACAAACATGGGAAACTACTTTAGGGAAGCTGGACAAAGAGAAGTTTCTCTTGCTCAACACTGTTCTGCACAGTTAGGGTGTTCCTTTTTTATGTTTGGAAAGCATTGTAGGAAAAAAGGAACAAAAAAGCAGAAATTATCTAATTGTTACTGCTGCTCAGTGCAGAAATCATGGATGAGATAATTAAACCCAATGATTGCTGTGAACTGTCTTCTCTTGACAAGAATTTGGAAAATGAAATATTTGTTTAATTAGAACTATGTGCACTTCTTGAAAAATCAGTGGAGGTTAATAACTTTTCTGTGGTTATTAGAGCCATAGAGGAATAACTGGGGCAACTTTTTAATGGTCAATTTGCTCACTATATCAGACACCTGGTGTGTTGGGCTTCCTTGCAGAGGGGTGGGAGGGTTTGCACTTTTGCTTCCTGTGGTAGCACATTTATTCTTTCCTTACAATCTGACAAGGTTTCAGTTAAATCCGCAAATTAACTGTTAAATGGAAGCTCATCTTTGGTACTATCATGTAAGGGTATTTTGAGCATTAAAGGTGCACAGAACAAGAGTTGACTGGAGTGCATCACGAGAGATCAATAAACACCCTCTGACAACCAAAACTGGATATTTATTATGGCAATTATTAAACTGTGGCCTGAGCTAATGCAAATTTTCTGTAATTTTATTTTAAGAAGTAAAGCTGAAATTTGTGCTTTTCTGAGCAAGCAGCAAGAACCTATAGAAAGAATCCGTGAGGTTTATTCTTGAGTAATTGTGGGGAATTATGGTTACCTTTATGGTAAAGTGCTTCCTTCAGTCTCATTTCCAATGTGTAATTTAGTTCCTACATATTCATCACCATGTTTCAGAGAGGTCCAGAGTAACACCTGCTAAAAGAAATAAACTTTAGTGCAAGATTTTCTTCCTGAATTAGAATCCTTCTTTCTCCCAGTAACGCTGCATGTTGTTTTTTACTAATGGAAAGATACTTTTGGTATTTTATATCTACCCTGCTTTTAGCTGACCTTAGAATTTTTAAAAGTACACTAAAATCTGCATATGAATTTATTTGTTTTTCAGAAAAATGAATGAATGTTCTCTAACATAAACACTTCAGTGGGGAGGATTCTTTTTGACTCTATAGCTACCTGATATGATGAAAAAAGAGGAAGGTGAAGCATTTGACAAAGGTAGCAGAATACTGATATAAATCACACAGGAGGCACATATTGCTTAAAAGGTGATGAACTTCACATCGAGATAAATAAAGAATATCTTCAGGTTTAAATAACAGTTTGCTAAACCCATTAAAGTGTTTGAATAGCCACATACAGGTGGCATATCTAATTTTCTAATACAGGAAATTATAGCTTGGATGTCTTTCAACTAAGGTCCAGATGCTGTGCTGATGGTTTAAGTTCCTGAATCAGACATCAAGTGCAAATATGCTGTCTGCACAGGAGGATCATATTCCTTTCTATTTCATTTCTCACAGAGAAATAGTACCACACACAGGAAATAACTTTAGCTTGGTGTTTTTTTGGAGAGTTGGGAACTCTTCTTTCTTTCTTTCTTTCTTTCTTTCTTTCTTTCTTTCTTTCTTTCTTTCTTTCTTTCTTTCTTTCTTTCTTTCTTTCTTTCTTTCTTTCTTTCTTTCTTTCTTTCTTTCTTTCTTTCTTTCTTTCTTTCTTTCTTTCTTTCTTTCTTTCTTTCTTTCTTTCTTTCTTTCTTTCTTTCTTTCTTTCTTTCTTTCTTTCTTTCTTTCTTTCTTTCTTTCTTTCTTTCTTTCTTTCTTTCTTTCTTTCTTTCTTTCTTTCTTTCTTTCTTTCTTTCTTTCTTTCTTTCTTTCTTTCTTTCTTTCTTTCTTTCTTTCTTTCTTTCTTTCTTTCTTTCTTTCTTTCTTTCTTTCTTTCTTTCTTTCTTTCTTTCTTTCTTTCTTTCTTTCTTTCTTTCTTTCTTTNTTCTCTCTCTCTTTCTCTCTTTCCCTCCTTCCCTCTTTCTCTCTTTCTCTTGTTTATTTTGTTGGGGTTTTGTGGGTTTTTTTGGGGAGGTGGTAGGTTTTGTTGGGAGTTTCTTGATTGGTTGGTAGGGTTGGGTTTTTTGGGGAGGGGGCTGTACACTTTAAGAATTTCACACCAGATTTAGGAAAAAATTCTGTCATTTCAAAAACCTTCATGGCTACAAGAACCAGAAGATTGCTCCACAAAATTCGGGCAGCAATAGATATAATGCCATACCCCATTTCTTTACCAAAATTACTGATATCATATTGAATACTTCAGAGTCATTATTAATCCATGATCTCTCCATAGATATGATCCAAGAGACCACCCAAAGGTTTAATCTTGTGCTGGGAAAAGCTCTGTCAGCTGACTTGTTACTTAAATCTTGGTTTCCTGGGGAAAATCTGGGATGTTATGGCCTGTGTCAGCTTCCGAAAGAGGAAGTACATAGGCAGGATAGCAATTGCATTCCTAACTGGATACCAGTCCCTGTAAACGTGGCAGAAAAGGCTACAAGAGCCTCGAGAAAGTGACGATTGAATAATGCATTTTTAAAAAATCTTACAACGTGTGTCCTTCTAGAAAAATTCTTCAGGAGCTGGTGTTCAGTTCCAAGCTGGAGTCAGAAATTCTCCTCCTCCAAGTGTTCCCAGCTCCAACTTTAATGTCTCTGAAAGGCTCACTTTACCCAGATTTGCAATTTTCTTCATTCAACTTAGAGAAGAACAAGAGATGCTCAAAAACACACGAAAGCCAAGAATATACGAGTTAATGACCTCTTCTGGCCCCAGACTTTGTGAATCCATTTAAGATACAACATTTCCCAGAGCAGACACGATGTTTTTCTCTAAAATAAATTTTAAAAAGCATAATTAATATTCAGCAAAAAGGAAAGGCTGGATGAACACCTTACAATTTCTTCAACCTTTGCACAAAAGAACACAATAGTTCATGTCAGTTGTTTTCTTGCATGTGCTTGTTCATTTTGTATGAACATCCTACAGATACATTTCTTACTCTACAAGAGACAAAACTGGCAAATAATTAATTTTAAGCAGGTGATATTCATGGGAATGGATTCCAGATTCTGTAAAGATCACAGTCTCAGTAGAAATTTGATTCTAGCAGTTATAGTTGCCTAGTGAGCTGATGAAAGCAGATGATCTCTGCTGTGAGAGGGATTCCCCCAATGGCTGAGTGCTGATCTAACTTTGAAATTACACACTGAAATTTACTTCAACAGCATTCATGCTCTCATGGAATCTAATCAAAAACTGCCAACACAAACTCAGGTTTTAAGAACAAGTGCTGACAGCTACCTACAGATACTGAACAGACCAGCAACAGTTTGTAATTATTTTATACAGTATAGAATTTAAAATCATCAAATGTGAGAAACAGGGGAGCAGAAAAATCTTTGTTTACTCTTTTAAAAATTACCTTCTCAATTTTAGAAACAAGTAAGCAACTGAAATATGGCTATTCTGATCCTATTCCAACTTGCTGAGAACCAAGGGAAGAATGTAGAAAAATATACAGGGAAAAAAGCATTCACTCTATATACTTTAATCTCCAACTTGCCAAAATAAGAATAAGAAAAGAAACCCTAATCTCTCTGAATTAAGGTTAGTTTACTAGTTTTTTAACCTTTTGGGGATAACACACAATCAATTTTTCTGAGGAAATTACATTAATTGTATATTTATCTATATATGCATATAAGCATATATATATATCTAGATAGATAGATACTATGCAGTCTGCAAAGGGAAATGATGGGGTGGATGTATTTTATTAGTAAAAAGCTATAATAATTTATATTATTCAGCTTTTTCATCTTCTTTACAGTTTAGGAGTGTCAAAAGTATTTCATTCAGTGAAATCAAAACTATAAGAATTATGTGATAAATATCAGCCTGAGACTCTCGGAACACCAGATTATTAAGAAACCAACCTGATGATTTTCTTTTTAAGTCATGAATTTAAAAAGACACACATTAAATTACACTATCAGAAAGGTGTGAAAATTAACTTCTATGGAAAGAGGGTGTTATACCATGATTTCCCCTTTGCTTTAAGACAGACCAGTAAGGAAACTGTTTCTTTTGTTAAAGGAATAAAGGAATTTTGGCTTTGCCTGCTGCCTGTATAAAATATAGTATTAGAAGAACAGATGTGTGTTCAAGGATGCTTTCCAGAAATAAGTCTCTTAAAGTGCCAAATCCTCTCTAAAATTCAGGATAAAGTTCTAAAAGGAGAAACCGATTCTCTTCTACCTTTGACAATCTCTAGCCTGTAAAAATAAACTACAGTGGAGAGTTAAATCAGTGAGATTATTAACGAACAATTTCCAAAGACTCCATGATTTTCAGCCTAAGGAATTGCTGGTTTAGGGTTATAACTGAGTTACATTACTGAAATGGATCATTCAAATTTGACAGTCTAAATAAACACATTGAGGTTCATAAGATAATGACAACATAATAAGCATTATTTAATGACATCACCTAACTTCATGATATTAGAAAAAATCATATATAAAATGTCTGAATTCCAGAAAGTTCATTGACATCTGTAATTAAAATGGCATGTATGTCATGCTTGTACACACCCATTTTCCCTCTCCTTCCCTTTACAACTACAGGAACAACCAAAACTTCATTAAACAATACCATAGGACCTGTTTAGGGCTGAAAGCTACAGGAAGACAGTAAGGAAATACTGCCTGCTTTAGAGACTAAAACAATTTGCTAGCCATGACGTGAGCAATTCCATGGCTACTTCCCTCAAAACCAGAATGTTTTCCAAGGCATATTTAATTTACTTGTACAGACTTGGCATTCTTCATGCCTTTTCCTTCAGCTTCCTATGAAAATTTGTGTCACCATCTGTCCTTTCACTGAGCAGCTCTCCCCTAATTGTCTCTTGCGTGGGCACACAAGATATTTAACAGGTTCTCCTAACTTTTTCCTTATGGAAACAGGTTTTTCTCTGCACTGTCTTTCCACCAAGACAGGCAGGAAGCTGCTTGCAAGAGCCCTTCTATTCCAGATGGATGAGAATGAAAGTCCCTGGATAGCTGAGGAAGTCTCTAGGCACTTCCAGGAGTCCAGGCTTAAATTTCCTAACATTTCAGCTTTGAACCTTTGTTCTGAGTGTGGACAATCCAGGTGGGTTCACTACGGTTACGTGTTTTAGAGGGAAATTGTGACAATCAGAAGATTAAACAAAATTCATCAAGTTTCCCACTCAAAGCACCTGAACTACATCCCCTTCTTGAAAATAAGCCTTCAAAGGATAATCTCTATTGTTCTTTAAACTTTACAATACATCTAGACAACTAAACTTCACATTACATTAAAACATGTTATGCACTTCAATGATTTTTGTTTTAAATTCCTAAATATTGAATGACAGTTTTGCACTAAGGTATTCATACATTTTTATTTCCTCTAAACAGGACCATGAAACGATAGAAATAGTTTCTATAATTTCATATATTTTACGAATATGTGTGTATATATGAAACCCTGAGAAATATTCTGCCCTAGATATTTTTTTTCCTAAGCCACAAGTTTGTTTCTGATTTCACGACTGTGGACAGTGGGAGAAATGGGTGGTCACTAGTATATTTAATTACTTTGGCACTAGTGTGTTTCAGAGTTAATTAAAGGATGTTAGCATATTTTCATTTCCCCACAGGAGGATATGAGAAAAAAGAAATTAAATCAGGAAAGTGAAATTTCTTATGTTGCTTCTTTGAAACTGTGTTTTCTTCACTTGTCTTTAGAAATTCACTCAGTGTTATATTTACCAGAATAAAATGTGATGCATGAAGGGGGAAAACAAATACTTACTTCTCTGTAGAATTTGAGTACAGATACCAAACACAATTTTTTAATTTATCCCCGACATGAAGTATTACACTCTTCTTTTTTTCCAGAGGAGAGCCCAACAGCCAGCAGTGCATGATCCCAAACCAATATCAAGCTTGATGGGATATAGAGCTGCTCAGCTGCACCAATTCTTCAGCAAATGTTCCTCCTCCCCCTCTGAAGTGATGAAAGAAACAATATCAATACCACTCTGACAAATCAGCAGTGGAAAATATGATAGGAAATAACCTGTTTCAGACTGTTTCTTGCAGTTTTATTAAAGATCAAATCAAACTTGTCTATCCTCAGTGCATCCACTTTACCCCAACACATGAAACATAAAAATCATATTTTAAAGTAAGGGAGAATACCCATCTGTTGCACCAATGATTGACAGAAATCCCATTTCTGAAAGCTGAAATGGCAGATGGCCTTTTCTGATCCTCATCAGATGGATTTGTCATAAAAGGAAATGTGTCCTTTCATTTGACATGCTCTTTCCCATTGATTTCCAGATGACAAATAACTAGGAAATGCACTGAGAAATAAACAAACCATGGCCTTGGACTTTGTTTCATAAGGACTGGGGATTTTCTTAAATTTCAATTTAATTTTCCATTAAATGAAGATATACTGTAATACAGTCAACTTCAGAGCAGGTTTGAAATGGGTCCTTTAATTTCCCCATACAAGAAATTAATTTAAAAGCTGAAGTTTTGCAGAATGCCATGGAGTTATTGCTGGAGTTCAGGCTGAAGTTATGGGCACATACTGTGGTAAAGATACTTACCTTCTTTCAGAATTATTATTTAGAATACGGCTTTAGTATAGATTTCTTTCTGAATAATTCCATTTCAGAATACAATTATCTATTTTAAATGGTCAGATTTTAGGTTTTACTTATATTTTGAAGCAGGGGTAAAGTTTCTGCAGAGCACAAGGACTCTACAATTTCTTACAGGGTAAAAAAGCATCATCCATGAGTGTGTTTAATCATTAAAGACAAGTTACTGTCCAATTCTGCTAGCTAGAAAAAACAGTTTCCCCTACGCTCGGCCTTGGCACTTATTCCAGGAATTTCTACTGATTGCTTAATACTTCATAGTTCTTTATAACACAGGTATGTCATGCCCATTAAATTCAATTATTAGTAAGAGTTTTAGATTAACATTAAAGTTCCATCTTGAATTTGTTTGCTCTTTAAAACCCCTTTATTCTTCATCTCCTTTGCACATGGGTCATAGAGACCCACCAGATGTGTATCATCAAAATATAATTTATTTGAAGACCACAAAGCAATTTCCATCTAGGAGTTCATTTGTTTGAAGGTTTTTGAAGTGGATACAAGAAATGTCAAAGCTATTAGGCTGAAAACATTTGATAATACATTTCACTATTTAATCAAGGACAACATGTTTCCAGGAAAGTGGAAGAATTGCCTTGTAATCCAATCTGTTTCCATCAACCAGATGAGACTGCTAGAACTTTTCCAATTTGAGAGATACAGAATTTAAGCTGTAATTGTGATTTATTTATATTCAAACCAACTCTCTGAATTAATTTAAAACTGTAGTTGCAGAAGTGCAGAACTCCAGCATGGAAACCCTTATCAGTAGCCATGGCAGATGAGGGAGATGCAGCTCCAGTTCTGGGCAAAACCAAAGTGATTCTCCTGCCTGCAGCACTTACAGAAAGCACTATTTTCAGGCAAAGGTTGCCAAGAAGAATTCCAACCTGCAAAAAAACTTCCAAGATTGAGAGGGGTGTAAAGATATGATAAAATCTTCAAGTATTTAAGAAGCAGAAGGAAGAAAGAGAACAGTTTTTCTTCCATGTCTGCAGCAAATGGGCTGGAAAGTATTGGCCCGATGTTGTAGCACAGAAGTTTCTGAATTGTAGTATAAAGAAAAGCATTGGAATTAATGGGGATAAACTGCTCCTTGACTGGAGAGCTCAACAAGTGGTTTGTAAAACCAGTCACTGAGGACTGATTGACATCAGAGCAGAAGCTGGACTGTTTTTCCTCAGAGACTCTCCCAGCTCCATGATTCACATCCAGACAAAATAAAAACATATCTGAAATTATGTAAGCATGCTGGTTTGTTTAATTCCACACAGCTTTATTGGCAGATATATTTTCTCTCACACCAGAGCCTGTGACAGGCAAAGCAGTAATTTATTGATGGGACAATCTGGTTCTGCAACTCTCGGCAAAATTTTCAATGACCTACAAATTAAAAAAATTTATTTGAGACAGGACAAGAAAAGCCTTGGTCCCGGCATAACCTAACCAGAGTCAACGTCCTGTGTCAAAAAGTTCCCATTTTTCTCCCCAAGTTGGAAGAATTTAACACTTTTTTCATTTTAGCAACATGTAGGGATCATTTTCTTTGGTAGGAGTGGCAAAGCAAACCAAACCCCACAACATGGAAGGACAGATGTAGAAAAATCTCCTGCATTCAAGCTCTCTGAGGAAAAATTAGGACTGATTTTAGGAATTAGGACTGGATTAGGGAGCAGTGGTAATGCACATATATAAGTATAAAGCCAACAAAGTATTGTAAGAAAAATTGAAATCTTAAGAATCTGCTAATTATTAGTCCAGGTCTAACCATTACAGGGAAGGAAATCACAGTGTAGTTTAAACTGCTGCATTCTTTGATTTCTCTCCTTTTCCTGGTGTCATTCTCATGCTTCCACACTTCCATGTGTGTTTCTCATTGCTATGGGTTCCCCACTGCCAAGCCTGTTCCCCATCCTTTATAACCTGATCCCTGCTGTTCCTGTGCCTCCACTTCTCCATATCTGCCCTTTCTCTCAAACTAGGACTGAATTTTTCAATGCTGCATTGCAGTTTTAGATTTTTAAATACCTCACTCAATACAGAAAACCTACTTGTTGCTTTTATCTTAATAAAGATGTATATATAGATAGATACAGATAAAAAATTCCACCATGAAAAACCAACCAAAACCAACAACAACAACAAAAATCCCCAAACAAATTCATCATCATTACCCCCCTCTCCTTCCCCATCAATAATTACTGAAAGCAAAGCAGCACAGACCAGTTGAATTCTGACTACTTTTCTTTATGCATTGCCCCCTCCTTCAGGCTCTGGCTATCAAATCCATTACTAAACCTCTCCTCTGCCTTGGGATGTCTCATGAATGGCTCTCAATCCATGGGTTATTCATGATTTTTTCCTTTTTTTTCCCCCCACAAATAGGTATGAACACTTGGCAGTGGAGCAATTCCTTTGAGAATGCATCAGATTTACTGCTCGCACACGAGCTGTCTGCACAGAGTGTCTGGCATGCAGCTGTGCAGGGCCCAGGCAATGAACTGCAGAGCTGATCTCCAGAATATCACTGCTCGGGAATTCAGGATGTGGATGGTGCCAAGCGAGCTGCCAGATTCCTGTAAATCCCACATTTTAGCAAATAAATCTGGGTTTGAGGCAAATGCTCGCATGTCCTGGGGTAAGGAAAGGAAAAGGACATGGACACGTTATTGTCACCTTGAGTTACACCTATTTCTTTTCATTCTCCAGTTCCTCTACAGGTTTTGTCGGCTGTGCTTCTGCCACAAGGAAAAGCAGCTGCCATCCTCTGGATCTGCAGCTGGGAGTCCTTGTCCCACACACACAATGACACATCTCAGCTCTCTCCTACTCCATATACTCATCCAGTATACAGTCTGGTCTTATCCTCTGCTTGACACACAACTTTGTCTTTCTCCATTTCACAGCCTTTCTACAAGACCTCCTTTTAAAGCTTGTTACATTCTTGTTGGGATTCAAGACACAGCAAAGCTGCTGTCTCTGATGTGTAAACAGCAGATCTGATTCTTGACCATAAAATCCAAATGATTTGTCACCTCCCTGCTGATGTTCCCCTAAATACGTTCTCTATTTTGTGTGAAATAGGGAAAATAAAATAAAATAAAATAAATCAATTAGATCATGTTATCCAGCTCCTCAAACTTTCACTGAAGTTACAAAATTGATTAGTTTTAAAGCCATTGCATTAAAAAGAAAAGGAAATTCCATTGAGGGAAGGTGGACTCCTCCACCTCTGCTTTTGACTCAGACAATTCTTTGCTTCAAAAAAAAGAGAGTCCCTTTTTATTATGCACTTACAAACAGTGTCTCCCTCTGGGATTTCAAAAATCTATGTTTTAAATAAAGCCAAGTAAGTGACTAAACAGAGGAAAGGAGAGCAAACATGAGAAATGATTTGGTTTGAATTAACAGATTAACAAGGATTGTTTACTTACATAACCAAATGTGAACATGCAAATAGAGTTTAGAGTTTTTATACAGCTTCTACTGGTTAGAGACCTCCACTCAACAATGTGTAAAATAATTGCACACTGTCAATCCATCTGCAATAGTATGTTTGGCTTGGAAGTTCATTTGTCCTTTGGGGTTTAAATGCCACAATTCTACATATTTATAGGATTTTTCTTCTTGTACTATTAACAGCAATGGAACACTCAGGTACTGAGGAAACAAGGAGACAGCTGAAGCGTTAGCTCTGGAATAATGTAAATATCTCACTGCATAGTTTGCTTTGCAGATTACTTTACAGTTGCATCTCTTCATTATCTAGTGCCCCCCACCCAAGGACTGACAGGAATCACTAGACAGGCAGTCAAACAGATTATGCCAACAGCATCAAGGAGGTTTCAGTGTTAGGAGGAGGAAAATCAGATGAAAACCAAAATGCCCCTCCTGGCTGGGATTTTCAAGTTACATGTATTAGGAAATACTAAATTATAGATGGCAATCTTTGCGGCCTTCCAGTAATTAATATTAGACCTTTAACTAGAATTTAGCTCCTCAGAGAATAAAAAGGATAGTGGCTCTCTATCTTCTGAAGTGACCACAGACACACATCAGCAAACACAGTGCTGTGAGCTGGTGTGACCTTTTCTCCAGCCCTGAGGCTGAGACAACCAGCTGGTCTTCAACAAAGTCTCCTTTGGCTTGTGCTCTTGTATGCCAAAAAAATGGTGGAGGTCTGACAACTGCTCTGCCAAAGGAGAAAGTGATGCCCACGGATTCCATGTTTGCATAGCATTTATTTAATATATGAAGGGATCCAATGTGGAAGAGGACTCTAACTATAGGCTCTACTTATTGTGAACAGACACTTCTAAATTACTGGTAAACATAGTGGAACACTCCAAAGCTGAAATAAGCATTAGGAAGAATCATTGAAAGAAAAGCTAGAAAATGCATGGCCCCAAAATGTGATTGTTTTTAAAAAGGAAAATCTGTTTCTCTCTGTCTAGAATATAAAACAATTCTGGAAGATTCCACACTTGCAAAGGTAAAGTTCTTTATGCTTTATAACACTGTAAATGTTACAAGATCTATGAAATGTCATGGAAATGTAATTTTAGATGGATTTGAAAGATGCAGTGGCATTTCCAAGAGTCCTAACTGTCTTAGCAATAAATCCATAAAGGGACTTCAGGGTTAGTTATTGCAGTGTCTATAACTGGTCTGACACTGTCTTAAACTTGAGTTACGCATCCTGATCTCGACAAAGCACAGACAAAAAGTTAAGGGCTCCACAGGTGCTGTCAGGGAGGACACAGCGTTGGTGCCCAGACCATTGATGCTGAATAATTTGAGCACATTATGGATTTTGTGCACTCTGTCTCTCCCTAGACAGGCATCTAGATTTCCTTATATCAAAAGGGTGGAAGAAAATCAACAAAAAAGATCAAATGCCCTGGAAGTTTGCATTCAGGACATGAAGAGTCCATACAGTAAGACCTGGGAGACAAGAAATGCTCCCACATCTGACTACTTACAAAATTGCCAGTCATGCAGAAGTGCAACTGAACTACCAAAATAGAAACACAAAGGAGAATTCTACTTTCTAGCCCAAATATCTAGTTCCTATCTCTTTCCACTTCTGAATTTTTTTCTGCATGTAAATGCCATAACAAAATGAGGGTTTCACAGTTAAGACAAGAGAGAACTATAAAATGGCAGGAATCAGCAAGGTAGAACATCTGTTTTCAAGTCACTGCTTTCACAATATTAGAAAAGAAGGATTGCATGCTCTTAAATTTGGAAAGTCTCCGAGGAGCTCTTCTGGGAGCTGCTCTTCAGTCTGCTCTGCTGAGGTGGCCCTGATTTGACGGTGAGTTGAAAAGACTTCAGCGTGGACCCTGCTGTCCACAGGGCCGAAGGGCAGGTGCTGCTTAGGGTTAAATTCACATTAAATCTGGCTCAGAACTATTAGTGTTAGCATAAGGCATCAAGACACTAAAAATCACCATTTTAAAGCTAATGGTTGTTCAGAAACCCTCATTGTCAGAGACCTCTACCAAGAGACAGAGTCTTCAGCTCAGCGGTGACATGCCCACGTTTTGGGAAGCTGCTGCTCATTTCCTGTTGTCATCAGACAGAACACTACAATGAATTCAAGTTTCCCCCACCTCAGCAGACAGCCTGAACCACTGGGCCAGGGGCAGCACACATTTCTGAACTGAACCTTTCCATTTTCTCTCTCTACAGCCCTGAAAGACCTTCCCAGAAAGCTTCATCCAAGGCATTTGCATTTTCAGGAAATGTTTGGCTTCACCGCTCACTGTTTCTGGCGAGTAGCACACACCTAAAAAAATTCCTGACCATGTCTAAATTCTCTATGTAAGCAACACATATTAAAAACTTGTTTTTCTAACATACATAGCTCCATTCAGGACACTAACTACACATTCATAGGGATATGACTGCACACCATACAAGTATATGGAAAGAAAGCCAGCTTAGGGTTGTTTAAAACCACAGACCCAGTTCTGACAGATATTCCAAGGGAAACCAAGGATCAGGAGTTGTTGGAAAAGGTCCACATTTCTGTTAGCAAGTTGATGTTTTCTTTATTGCTTCAAATAATGAAAGAAATATTCACTACTATTCATAAACGTTGAGATTTTCAGAGAGGCCCAGCTGAGGTTTCTTCCTAAGAAAACCCCAGCCAAAAATACCAACATTTGAAAGTAGTTGAATGCCAGCTATTGTGCAATAGAGTTTTGCCATTTACCTCAGAGGGTCCAGCAGTAGGCACAAAATCCTCAGAAAACTACTACCCCCTGCCAATCACTACATTTATAAGGTAAATTTTCAGTGTGAAGAACAAAATACATAACCCTAGTTATTTTAATACCTCCATTTCAAATATTAAGACAAACAGACCTTTTAAGAATAAACACAAAGAGAAAAGCAAATATCACCCAGGCACTGTACTGTGAAAAATCTGAGCTGACCTGAAAAGTGCAGATGCACCATGAGCAGGACATCATTTTGGGCACTGCAACTACACAGCCCTCATCCTGCAGTTCCTTAGTGGTGGTGGCCTTGTTGGCTGACAAGAGATACTGATAATTCCATCATAAAACTTTATTTTTGATAGTCTGGGCCCCCAAAAAGCTTTCCAGTGTGCCATAAATTGATGGGCACAGGTTTTACTGCAAGTTGCTGACTAGTTCCCTTGCACCCAGAGTGAGATTGCTCGCATGAAGGCGGAATCTCGCTTAAGACTCAACTTTTACGTGGCATCACTGCTGCAGGTAATTTATCTCTTAATAGGATGCAATATGTCAGAGAAGATGAGTTAAACAGAGGTCAAATAAAGACTCTGGCAACTACAGACAGGTCCCACTGAAGCAGCAGGAAAGTTCCCCTACATCGAGATCACACCCCATCAAAAAACACACGTGTCTAAGAACATGAAGTAAATTTTGTTGTATGGTTTCTTTCCCTTTTCTTTTTTCTTTTCCCCTTAGAAGAAAGCAAACACAGATGGAGATAAGTTGGAAATGACGGCATGTCTGCCAGCAAATATCTTGATGCCCGCCTAGCTAGGAGTGACTCTTTGAACACACAGGAAACGAACAGTCTCCTTAGCAACCAGGTGAAAGCTCTGAGAACACCTCTCCTGCTCTGTGCCTCTCTGCCCTTCCCCAGCTCAGTCTGCCAGCTGCCACTCACGGATTTCATTTAGTTTAACATTTTATGAGGTTCAGATGGGACGATTCCTGCCAGTGGAAGAGCCAGTAATGCTAAAAATGTTGGGAGAGGGGTGGCAGGGAGGGAATCCATCCTCCCAGTGAGGGGAGCACATGGCTTGCACACCCTGGGATGTAGGAGAGGCCTCATGCAGGAGGAGCTCTCTGGTTTCTCAAAGCTGATCCTGTCCTTTTCAGACACCAGATCTCTCCTCTCGACAGCCTTGGCTCTGCCCCGTGTTTTGAACCTCTTTTGCTCACCTGCTTTTGCCAAGCAGCTCAGGGGCTCAGCTGCTGTTTCCTCCCTTTTTATACAGCTGCCACCAGAAGCACAGGAAATAATGCCTACATCTTTTTATGTTTTCAAAGGTCTAGCCAAATGTTAATCCATGCATGTGATCTTTAGATACCAGTACTGTCCCGTACATTCCAAACTGTCCTGGAAAATGTACCACCTTGGCTGGAGTTCCAAGGAGAGGCAAGGGGATGGAGAGGAGAAAACAGACCAATTTTATCACCAAAATCTCCCCACATTCTTGAATAAAAATGATGTTATTTTTGTATTTCAGCTCCCCTTTTTTTGTTTCCAAATCCAGACTTCTGAATTCTTTTATACCTTTTCCCTTTCAACTTGAACGCATGAATTCAGATTGCCCCACACATTTACAAAACCTTCAGCTAATATATGGAAATGTTTCATTTTCTCCACTAAAGAACTTGTTGAAAAACCTCTGTAATACAAGTTATTTCTCTTTATCAGGTGACATTTTGATGTGGGGCTGTACAACAGGCAGCATATAGACCAATAACAGTGCTAACACATGCTAAGGCTGGAATTCCACAACAGCTTGATCCCTTTTATCAGGGAACACAAAGGAAGTGAAATTGCTGTCAGTTGGGTTTGCAGAATTTAAATGATTGGAGTGTTTCCAAATCCATGTTCCAAAGTGAATTTCCCCATTTGCTGAAGCATTCTGCAGGATCACAGCTCTCGGGGTGAGAATGCATCTCTCCACTCTTGCAAGCTAATCGAATATAACATCAGGCAAGAATTATTGATAAAATTTCATTTATTATAGAAATTTATCTCGTGCTGGCTTTGATTGATCGTATCAAAATGACTGTTTGCTTCTGAAGGTTCTACTTTTTCATGTGTGCTTGTGAGGCTACATATGTTGTTTTTATGAAAAAATCTGCATTTTTAGGTGGGGAAACTCCTCTGATTTTCCAAACCAACCACAGTTTTATGAGGCAGGACAGTTCAAATAGCAGGGAAAGGGAAACAGCCTTTAGTGTGCCCTTTCCTCTTCCTTCTCTCAGCCTGTCTTTTATCCCTCCTTCCTCTTTCTCAGACACAGAGCAGTGATAGTGTTGAGAAAGTGAAAAGCGTAGATAAGGAGCACAGCTGAGCTTGTGAAGGAAGTAAAATTAACATTGACTGAGGTAAATCAATCAATCAAAGGCAGAAAGGAGATGAACTATCTGCAAGGAGGCAACAGTGGAATGGGAATGTGCTAAAGTGCGAGGGGAGAGCACAGGAAGAGGGGAGATATATTTACAGAGCAATAGCTTTTCTGGTCCCATAGCAGTTACTGGGAATTTTGATTTTGAGAGTCAGGATATTACCCACATCATTTAAATAGCAACTGGCAGATATTTAATCTGCAGATGGAAAGAAAATTAGATGAAAGATGAGAAAATAATGTCCCTGTAGCTGTGTAACAAAGCAAAGCTGTTCTTCAGTCGTGCGTGTTTGGAAGCCAGTGCTGCTGTTTTGGGTTTATTGTTTTGGTTGCGTTTTATCTGTTCCAAAGACAGTGACCTGATGATTAACCACACATTTGACAGGGGGAAGGTGGATTCATTTCAGGTGGCCAGCTAGCCAATTCTCACCCTATTCTAAGAGTGTGAAATTGACAGGAACCCTTTTACCCCAAAAGAAAGATAACTGTAAAAACAAATACACTTCCAGGACTACAGGTACCACCGCAGGTAACAAAAAACTTAATAAAACATTAATATATACCTGATAGTGAATGACACTGATAAAAGTTGAAATAAAACCCAGCAAATAGAAGGCTGAGGGAAAATATTTCCATGTCGCAGCCTTCCGAAAACCCATGGATTACTTTCCACTAAAGTTTTACCAGTATTGCAATATTTATAAAAACTCCTTGAACAGTGTTGCACAAATATTGTAAAAAATTCATATGTTACTGCCCATCACTAATTCATATTCCTTTCTTCTCCTTCTCATTTTGGATGAATTTTTAAGGCTTTTCTTTGAACAAACAAAGCAAAACAAGACAACAGAAACTATAAACCTCAGATTGACTTGAGCACCTCATCACAAGAGATACTACTGTCCTCCAGTTACACACTTGTCATCATTTTATCTCCCTGATTACTCTAAGATTCCTGTTCTTCCACAAACAAAGTAAAATTACTAATTGTGAAGTAAGGGTAACATGCCAGGAACCCAGAAATCTTCTCCCACTCCCATGCCTGGCTTATTCCAAGATCTTATTTTTTGCTTTACTAAATTAGCAGATAACCTTCTTAGGCAACCAGAGATGACAAAAATCTGTGTGGAACACTCTTACAAAATGTCAACAAACATCATTGTGTTGGCAAATGCATCCCAGAAGCACAGAGGACCCTAAAAGAGTCATTACAGAGTAAACAAGGTATTAATGAATAATGGAAAGCCTGAACAAAAACAGAATGTAGGCAATTACAGCCCAGATGCAGCACAAGGGAGAACAAAGCAAACACCACAGCCCAAATTTACTGCAGCACTTCCCAGCAAAGAGCAATTTCTCCTCTATTGAAAAGCAAGGGCCCTGAGCAAGGAAAAGAAAAACAGAATAGAGGAACTCCATAGCCGAAATTGTTAGCTGAACCCAAGGGTTTAGGACAGCACTGCTTCAGAGCCAAGGTTTTCCAGGCATGATGAACAGTCCTGGAGAAACATCGTCACATCAGTGGCAGGAGCTTTCTTTAGAATTCTGTTTAATGAGAACGTTCCTTGGATTAAGCTTTAATGAGTCCTTTAAAAGGCCTGCACTGTTCTTTCCACAGGTACAACCAAATGTCAAAAGGACTTGGAGAAAAAACCAAATCTCAGAAGTTACAGAGTCTCAGTTCAGTTGAGATAAGCAACAACAAAATCTTTCCTTTTTTTTTCTTTTTTCCACACCACTTACGCTCAGCACTTCCTCAAGAGGTTTCCAGAGCTTCCTGCTCCAAGGCAGAATGGAACACTAGCCAAATAGCCTCCTTTGTAATTAATCAATATCACTGCTTTGAGACTTTGCAAGAACACTACACTCCAGATTAAACAAATATTTTAAAAAACATGAGGAAAAATAAATTGAAAGTACAAAGCTTGAAGGATAACACTAGTTTCTCATTTCTATGTGACTCCATTCATATGTTCAAAAATACAGAGAGTGCTTGCCAAGTTGAGCAGCAAAATACTGATTAAAGACATGAAGAAAATAAAAAATAAAACTACCTGAGAAAAATTGCCCTTTACCCTAAATCTAACACGTACAGATCAAAAGGGTGTCTACTAAATTCCATCCCCATTCCCCTTTATAGCATGGAGTTCTCCTGTGCCCTTTATTTCAGCCAGCTGCATTGTTATCTGACATTCTCAAGCGTCACTAATAATTTGCATATGCCATATTTAAGTATTTTAATTAGAATTGTAATCATAATAGCCACTAAAGCATCATTACAAATTATCCCCTTAAACAGAGTCCTCCAATCCATTTTACCTCTTTTTGTAATAAACTAAGCACTTGAGAAATTAAAGGGATCTTTTCAGCTTTTCTTAGGTCACATTAGTTATGAATCAAAAATGTAAGTTCCCATGATTCTCTGCACTCCATGACGGCACCACCAACATCCTGCAGTGATCTCGCTTCTCCCAGGTTCCTCCAGAACATTCCCTAATGTTCTGTCAAGATCTCAAGTGGCTTTGACTGGATTCTTCTAATGCTTTTCAAACACCCAGTCTAGAGTGCAGGTATCACTTTATTTTCTGAATAAGCATTCACGAGAAGCAATTAAATATCCACAGAAATTAAAAATTTTGAATGCTTAAGAAGTAATAGTGTGTAACTAATTTAAACAGTATGTTTGGCCACTGACTTCTTTCAGCTTCATTCAGAACTGGCAATTTTACTTGAAACCAGAGACTTTTATATCAGTAACTTGATGTACATAACCAATAACACAGGAATTACACAGCCCATGTAAATTTGTTTAGGTTAAGTACCAATAAAAGTGCTTTAGGCAGCAAGGAAACCTTGGAGATTTCTGAGTCTGAGACTACTTGAGAGGACACACTGTTAAAGAAAGACCCAAAGGGCACTTTTCTTTGATCAGGTAAAATAGGTAGTGAAGAGGACCTTGGAAAACAACTTGGTTTCCTTTTCAGCTAGAATGAGGCCCTGATGGCTGCTGACATCAAGCAGATTAGCTCATTCACAGCGGCACTGTACACAGAAAAAAAATACAACACTTTTCTTGAGAGTCTGTAGCAGCATAAAGTACATGAGAGATGATAATTATGTATATATTTAGGGTAAGATCATCCTTTGAGAAAAGCATTAAAGTACCGGATTTCTTGGTAAGACTGCAAGCTGGTTTTTTAATGGCTTGGATTTCTTTGTGCTTGTCTTTTTTTTTTTCCCCTAGTACAAGCTGATTAAATGGAAAATCATGTATAACCTACCATTAGCTGCTTCTAAATCCCTGTTCAGCTCCCATCAAATGGCAGGGCAAGCTTTGCCTCCTTGAAGATTTTTTAAATGGTATCACTGCTCTTTGATATGCCAATTTTTATTGAAAAATTATTCTGGTTACCCACAATAACCACTTTAACTTAGATCTGAAAGACAGAGGCCAGAAATAGTTGTTACATGAAAAAACATGCACTTCATGGAAAAGACTTTGTGGAGTCTTCTTATTTTATTCACTAACAGAGTTGCAAACAACAAAATATGTCTCAGATGATAAGGCTATCAGAAAGACATCAATAAATGTGCTATACTATTCCTATTTTTAAGAGCTATAAATATACCTTATTTGACAGAAGAACCTTGGTCTGATGATTAAAAACCAGTTGTTTCACCATTCAGATTTCTACTGCTGGCTCAGCACATAGAAATGTATTTACTTTTACCTCAGAAGCAGTGAATTTCCTGGTTTGGTATAGTTAAAACTTTGAAACATCAGTCTGGGTTTCTTTTCTCATCTTACATTTTATTTTTCTAAATCTTACAGCACCATGAGATGTCAATTGATTTTTTTCATCCAGCAGTTCTGAAATATTCAAGCTAGCCTCTTGGAAACAAAACAAAAGGAAACTGGCACAATTACCATAAATAACTGAAGTAAATATTAAGGTACAACTCACCTTTGGGGGAATTCTGGATCAGTTCTGTGTTCCTCATAAGAGCTTTAGGTATTACAAAGCCAAAATGTGAGGGAAGATTGAAGCCATAGCAGAGCACTTTATCTTGGGGATTCTTTTAAATACTTCAAGTCAGGAATAAACTGCTAATAAAGAGGACAAAATGTTAGTATGGGAGGCAAAGTCACTGCTTCAGCTAAGGAAGCAGTGCAGAAAGCATGATGTACTTTAAGAAACTAAAAATGTATTCTACACTCAAACGGCAACCCCAGCCGGGGATCCAGTTAATGAACTACATCAAGAGACTGCATTTAAAGGACAGGGCAGACTAAATCCAATCCTCAGCCTAACACATGAAAATTAGCAACCATCACTTCTTCATTCTTATGCTGCATCCTGGATTCATGTGTTTGCTGGGAAAGCTTCACTGAACTCCTCATGATCTGAGCAGGATCACTCAGCAGCAAAAACCTTCTGCCTGGAAAGGGCAAAAATCACTGACCAGGCAGGGACACGAGCAGATCTGTGATCTTTGCCAAATTATTCCACAGACAGGGATAGGCTCCAGATTAAGGTTTAAAGAGCCATACTGCTGGTTTGGCACAGGCTCTGCTCAGAGGCACATGGCAATTGGTGCATTCTCAAACAAGCAGCAGCCGGATGGATGGATGGATGGATGNCAGCAGCGGATGGATGGATGGATGAATGG